>JARVZY010000838.1:0-22684 GCA_030686995.1 Artemisia argyi | reverse complement strand
TAAGTCATATAATTTTGTGGTCAAATTAGTAGAACAATAAAAAAAAAATTAGGATTCTAAAATTCTAAATATTCAGATGGCCGCAAATATAAGATCTGACGCCAAACTGTAGTTGATTACAAGTACGTATGAGTTTTTTATTTGTGGAGATCATTGTTTCACAAACAAGAGAAAAATGGTCGATTCTTTTCTTTGAACCAAATAACATAATTATCAATGAGTAGCCGTCACATATACTACCATAAACACAAGCCATAAAAAAAATGCAAGACTTTGTAATCTCATAATACACTTCATGTCATAGTATGGTTACTTTTTTAAGACAAAGTAACAAGCCGACCCCCCCTAACCTCAAATCCTGGCTCCGTCCCTATGAAGGTACATGTGAAAGTCGAAAAATCAAGTTGATCTCTTTATAGATGAATGATAGTTTGGTGAGAACCTATACCTTGAACTTTTGAATCTGAAGTTTTTTTAGTTTCATATACGCTATAGCACACACAATGACCAAGATGTGCAGTATATGGTGTGTTTGGATGAGTATCTTTGGACTGATTATATGATAATTATATAAAGTCAAGTCATAATAATTAGAGTAGTCTTTTGAAAACGTAAATCCAAACACTCCATAATCATACAAAAATAGAATAAAAAACAATTTAGACAAAATGCATTTACTCGGCAATCTGAGCTCTAGCAAAGTTTACCTAGCAAAATGAGGCGCACTTTTGCTAAGCTTTAGTTAGTAAAAGCTCTTTATAATATTAGTTGAGCTCAAGCTTTTTGAAATCAAGAATCGTCACAATCCAAACTTAAACTCCATTTCAACCAAAGTACATTTTTTTTTTTTTTTTTTTTTTTTTTTTTTTTTTTTTTTTTTTTAATACCTTTTCATGAGTCAAGCTCAATATCAACTTGGGACCTTTAAACTCCTCATTCTTGAATACACAAAAACCAATATTTTAGCACTACAAGAATTCTAACTTTTTGTGACGGAGACTTTTAGCGACGACATATGTCACACGTCGTCAATAAAAGTCCACTAAACAACAAAATAGTCACTTTTCAACCTTTGACCTTGACCACTATTAGCGACGACTTTCATCGTTACTATAACTGATTTCTTAATTGACCCGTCCAAATGCTCGGTTCTAGGTTAGACAACTTGAATTAATATATTTTTATAAGTTTAATGTAGGGCTGAGCAAACCACCCGAACAAACCGGACCGACCAAAACCGGACCGGACTGGACCAGACCGACCACATTCGGTCTCGGTCTCGGTCTAAGCTTTTGGGCTAATTCCGTCTCGGTCTTTGTCGGTCCGGTCCGGACCAAAAACCGACAATTTTGCCTTGTTGGACCGGACCGACCGAGACAGGACCGGACCGACCACATTCAGTCCGGTCTTCTGTCTAAGATTTTTGCCTAACTCGGTCTCGGTCCGATCCGGTTTTGGCCAGTTCGGTCCGGTTTTTGGACCGTGAGCACCCTTAGTTTAATGTACGGGGAGTATGAAATTAATGTCCTGATATTAGACTATGGTAACGCATGAGACTCAACTTATTGGTAGCCTTTCACTTTAACCAGGATTTCCTAATTCATCTACGGGTCTTATCTTACAAATGAGAGAAGGAATTCCCAACTTGACTTTCTCACATAAAAACTTCATTAGTATAGGTCTGTAGCCCATTCTGGGTCTTTAACCGAAACTGGGACTAGGCATGGATGCCTCACTCACGCACCATCCCCACTAAACCAATCTCACTCACGCGTGAATTAGCCAAGCTGCTCGCCTCTTAGTTTTCGTGCAACTGTATATTATTTATTTGGTTTGTGAGTGTGTATGAAGTATTTTTTTTTAGGTATATCTGTATAAAGTTGGTATTTAATTCAATGTAGGTAAAAAGTGAGAAGAAGTGAGGGAAATTAGTTGTGAGGTGGGACTGAGATGAAACATGATCCAAGTTCTCAACAATTTTGATCTTTTGTTGGAAAGAGTGAGAAGATGAGCAAAAGCTCATGTCATGATGAATCCTGTGATGTATTGGTGATGTATTGGTGATAATGAAATATGGGAGTGTTTCTTGTGACTAATAAAGATAGTCTTACGAACAATTTAGTTTATATTTTTCATAGAAGCTTAGTGACTTTTTTTAGATAGTCTGTGTAACGTTTTCATAAATAGCTTTATTAACTTTTTTTAGATAGTCTTAACAATCATAAAATTTATCTTTTGTTGATTCTTTTATGTTTAAAAAAGACTAAGTTTTGTGTTAAAAAAAAACATAAAACAACTCAACAAAGACAAATTCAAAAAATTGTTAACTACTATTAATAGTATAATACTTACATATTTAAGTATGAAATACTCATAATGTTTGGCTAACCGGGACCTTCCCATATATAGGAAGCTATCCGATGTTAACATGGACTCATTAGTCGATGTGGGACAAAATCCTTTCTTTTGTCTTCTTTCTGTTTTGTTCAGCAAAAAACACTAGTACTCCACATAAACTAATTTGCAAACTATGTATAATATTGGATACTATTCTTTTTTACTATGTCTTGTTCCATAAAAAGTTGTAACTAATTTATAGATTATGTCGTTTTTCACAAATTTTCTTGTGAAGTTTGTCATATTAATACTATTCCAAAGGACAAATATTTGGTGGCCTCGTTGGGGTGCTCAAATTGCTTCATGAACAGTTTACATCACGGCAGTGACGTTTAACAACCCGTCCTACCACAGGTTATCAATGGAAGATGAGGATAATGCAAGGCGTTAGGGTGGTGGTGGGACTAATCTCCGCACTCTGGCAGCGGGTTGATTTCAGAAGCAAAAGGGCAATCTCCAAAGCAAAAGTGGCAGAGATTATGGACGCAATTATGATATATGCACCTCCCTCGACAACACCACCTTCATCGCCTTCAATGTAACCAATGTATAACTGCCACATGCCTAGAGACGTTATATGGTCAACTATACCACAACAAGCTCCGACATATTCACCATTTTATTGAAGAAAATTGTGACTTTAAAGCATGTGGGATCTCTAGTAGCTTCTTTGTGACTTTAAAGCATGTGTCTTTTAGTAACAGTAGAAGTTTTAACTGTAGAAATTGCGTAATTAGTAATAAGAACTTTGAGGTTTCTTACAAGTTTTTGTTGTTTAAATTGAATATGTCTATAAAAAGAAGCTTATGAAAGTCGAAAAAACCAATTAAACTGAACTCGTTTTGATGTATGACAGTTTTATGAAAACATATTCTGTCGTCAACCTTGTCGCCTTGAACTATTGATTCTAAAGTTCTTTTTGTTTTTCATCTTAATGAGGCTATATAGCACACAGAACAACCAAATGAGGCATTAAATTAGAGTAGTCTTTTGAAAACGTGAATCCAAACACTCCATAGTCAAACACAAAAATAAGATGAAAAAACAAACTAGACAAAAATGCATTTACTTGGCAATACGAGCTCAAGCGAAGTTTTCATAAAAAAAATGAGGCGCACTTTAGCAAAGCTTTAGTTTCTATAAGCTCTATACTGAATATGCTCGTTAATCTGAATATGCTCGTTAATCTCAAGTTTGAAGATTATAAATTTATAATATTAGGCTATTAGCTGAGCTCGAGCTTTGAAATCAAGATCGTGACAATCCAAACTCAAACTCCATTTCCACCAAAAGCACATCTTTTTTTCCTTTTCATGAGTCAAGCTCAATATCAACTTGGGACCTTTACACTCTTAGATTCTTTGAATATACAAAAACCAATAATTTAGCAATACAAGAATTTTAACTTTTGGTGCCCCGCTTAACAACAAAATAATCGCTTTTCTACCTTTGACCTTGACTATTGTTAGCGATGACTTTCTTAATTGACCCAGCCAAATACCCGGTTCTAAGTTAGTCGACTTGAATTAATACATTTTTATAAGTTTAATGTACGAGGAATATGAAATTCATGTCCTCATATTACACATTGACCAATTTAGTTTATATTTTCATAAATAGCTTTATTAACTTTCTTAGATAGTCACTTTATATTTTTCATAAATACCTTTATTAACTTTTTTTAGATAGTTTTAACAGTCATAAAATTTGTCTCGTCTAAACTTGTTCTGTGTTTAAAAAAACACAAATTCTATGTTAAATAAAAACACAAATTCTGTGTTAAATAAAAACAAAACAATCCTGGCAAGACAAATTTCAATAAATTGTTAACTACTATTAAGAATCTAAATAAATATAAATATAAATATAAATAAAATATATTTATATAAAAACACACATAATGTTTGGCACACCATGACCTTCCAATATATAGTAAGCTATCCAATGTTAACATAGACTCAATAGTCGATGTGGGATAAAATTCTTTCTTTTGTCTTTGTGTTTTGTTCAGCAAAATAACACTAGCAATAACATAAACTAATTTGCAAACTATGGATAATATTGGATACTATTCTTTTTTACTATGTCTTGTTCCATAAAAAGCTGTCATATATCAATGCCAGCGAGGGTCTCGGAACCCGTCCCACCACAGATTACCAATGGAAGATGAAAAAGAAGACGAGGATATTGCAAGGCACGTTTTTTTTTTCATTTCATAGAGGCCATATAGCACAGAATAACTAAATGTGCAGTATGATTGATTATAAGAAAGTTATGCACGGAAGTCACAAACTCACCTACTCACAAAATCTCGACAAGTCTTTCAAAACACGTTTCCAAACACTTCATAATCATACAAAAATATAAACGTAATAGACAATCTTATTAAAACGATCATCATGATAATAGAACATTTTTAGGATGTCCTGACAAATTCATCTTAAAAGTGATTATATGAAAGAAATACTACTAATTGCCTAACAATCCAAACGGGTCAAATAATTAGCTTTGCAATAACACTCTCTTCTATAGTTATTCAAATGTTTAAATCAAGAGGTGTAAACGAGTCGAGTTTTGTCGTGTAACTCGAACTCGACTTGGCCTCGTTCGAGCCAAGCTAGATCGACTGATCGAGCCTCGAGCCAAGAAAATGAATTCGAGTTGACCTTGTTTTAGCCTAGCTTTTAAGTGATTAATGTGTTTTGCATACATATTATGCATGTTTTAATGGTTTGTATGTAAATTTAGGAAGGTACTTGTGAGCCGTGCTCGAGCCGAAATCAAATTCTATCCTATATTTCAATTTTTTATTTTTTAAAAAACAAATCGTTACAATAATTCGAGTTTTTTGAACTGAGCTTGAGGCTAGTTCAAACTTTCTCGAGCCCATCTAGAGGTTCCCTCATGAAGGCTTGTCAAGCTATCGAGCCAAGCTCGAAGCGACCAACATATAGTCGAATCTAGCTCTGTCAAAGTTCGACGCTGATAGGGTCGTTGTGGGGCCCACCAAAAATAATTTGTAAAGGGGAGGGAAAGATACGGATACAAATCAAAACACCTAAGTATAATGACAAGTATAGATCTCCCGGATGTCGTTCTAAAGGAATGGTGAATTTGAGACGCGCGTTTTAGTTCTTGTTGGAAGCTTAGATATCGCTATTTTTGGGATTTATAATAATTATTGACTAAGGAAAACTATATGGAATCCTAAGGCAAATAATAACTAAGGCAAGTTAACAACTAAAAGGAACTAATGCAAAATAAAACTAAGGAAAGCTAAGAAATAAACTACGAAATAGGCTAAAATAATAAGGGCAAATATATAAAGGAGGAAATATACTCGTTTGGATTATGATTGATTCTTAGTGCTGACTAATTGGTAATTTGGATTGAATGATTAATAATTTAAGATAAGAAATTTGACCATTGGATTGAATTAAATGCTAAATCAAATTTATTGGTCACCGGTTCCGTTTCCCAATAAACTCGAAAAAGAAAGTAATTAATTCAAACAACGATAATCAACAACGCACTTTTGAAGCCGATTTTTATAAAATTCGTTTAAGTTAATCAATTACTTAAAAAGCTTTTGACTTAAAAAAAATCAATTTCTAAAATCTTACATGGTTCCATTTTTCAATTTGAATCAAAACAATGATTTTGGGATTATCGTTTTAATCAAAAGTCCTAACTTAACTCATAATCATCCTCTCTAAATCACTAATTAATCACCACCTCAAATCAACCCATCACCAAACAAGTATATCAATTAGTCTACTCTAGCATCCTAATATCGCTAAAAAGCATAATAATAAAACTAAACATGGCAATCCTAATTAAACGAAATACAACAATAAACATAATAAAAAGAGAATAAGAATAAGGATGAGAAAGCACCAGATATGGTTTAAGCATAACGACGACGATGCGAACACTATACTAAATACCCCATCTAAAGCTCATTATTAACCCAAATTACTTCATATTACCCATTAATCTTCAACTAATCTTCAAATGCTTGAAACTTTAAGTGAATTTGAGGTGGGGAAATAAATAAAGTTCGCAACTTTTTAATGTAGAGAGCTTAAAAACTTGTAAAACTAGAATATTAAAATAAAATTAACACTAAAAATGCAAAGGTTTGAAACTTTAATTAAAAAACATGATCAAAATGATTTTTTAAGACTAAAAGATGTAAAATTTATAAATTTAAATGACTAAAAGTGATGAATTTATAAAAAAAAACTAAAGCTTTATAAGATTTTAAACATGAAAATGATGAAGACACAAACTTTATGTAAAAATATAAGCTAATTAACAAGCTAATGACAAAAGTAATTAAGCTAGAATACTAATTTGATAAAAGTATTGAAACATAAAACACAATTACACACATTAAATGTGTGTTATTGCAAAAAGTATAAACATTACATTCTTAATGATAATTAATTCTACATAAAAAAATGGAAGATTCATAGTTACGAATGGTTAAGAAATTAAATGCTAGTCATTGAAGAAATTAAATGGAAGAAATTAAATGCTAATCATTGGATCCTACTACAAATCGAAAATGACCGAATACAAAAAATAAAGTTGCAGTGTAAAATAAAAAAGGGTTTTGCTAATGATAGCCCTAAGGGTTGTTGTTAAGAGTTTGATTTTAATACATATGAACAAATGAATGATTCTTATTGGATGATATTTCCGATAAAAGTGGATGAAATCTCTAAAAATCTGGATATACATCAAATACTTCATTCTCATTGGGTGAATTAGTTTCTTACAACAAATTGTAATAAAAATAATCATATTAATGACAGCCCTAAGGGTTGTCGTTAGCAAAAACCAAAAAAAAATGATAGATCCTTTTTGATGGTCTCTTCTGATTCTTATATATCCAAAAATCCGAACGTTGGCAAGCTAATGGGACCCGTCAAGAGCTGCAACAATTTTTGGAATTTCATATTTTCGACCGTTGCTATTTTGAAATGAAATAAGAAAGGGACACGTGGGTCTGGTCAAAGCTGCATTTCACTTTGGAATTCAAATAGCAAGAATTAATATCACAGCCATTTTCTTTATTATTTTCCTTCCACTTTAATAATTGTAATGTGCTAGGACATTTATCTTGTGGGCTTCGATCCAATGGGCTTCTACACTTGATAAACTTGGGCTTGCACATAATCTTCAAATTTATTTTCTAATCTTCAAATTAATCATCACTTTTGCTCCTCAATTTGCTCTAATATTTCACCAACGGTACCTTGATAAATAAAATAACAATAGACGTAATATTTTCAATTAAAAGCGCAATATTGTTAAATATATTAGCTAAATGGGGGCATTTTTTATAATAAAACATGTATAATCGTGATTTCAGCAGACGCAAATCGACTCGTTTACACCTCGATTTGAATCGACCGCGAATGATGATTAATGATAATGTATTCATTTGACAACCTAAGCTCAAGTGAAGCTTTCCTAGCAGAATGAGCTGAGCTCTATTGTTCCTCCACTTTTATGATATAAGGGGCAGTTTGGTTTGCGGGGTTAGGATAGATGATTGGGATTTGGACAAGAATCTCACGTTTGGTATACTTTTGTTGGATTTCCGTACGGTACTCACTCCTTAAAATCTTCCGTGTGTAAAAGTTGAGTGGAAGCTCGGATTAGATCCTTACATTCAACCAAGTGGGCCATCTTTTTACTATAGCCACACATTCTTTCTTTTTATTTGATTTTAGTTATAATATTCATTTTATAAGTAATAAATATTTTATAAAAACTAATTTATTTTATTAAATTTTGTATTATTTTTTCTCTCTCCTCATTTAATTTAAACCCAAATCCAAATCCTAATCTACAACTTTTCCATCAACCCCAAATTTTAATCTAAACCCATCTACAAACCAAACGGACCCTAAGTATATAACGGCTTTTTACTTACCTGGTGTAAACATTAACTAACGTTTATATATAACATTCGGTTAATGTTACCGTAACTTATAAATGTCGAATATATTGTATTTTTTGATGATTTGTTATGTGTGATGTGTGATGATTGAATCTAAAATCTAAATGGCCTATTGGTAAAGGTCCTTGACTTTTAAACAAGAGGTCAAGGGTTCAAACCTCATTAGATGTGTACATTTGGCGGTGGCCACCAGGGATAACCTTGAGAGGCGAAGCGGAAAAAAAATAGTGGAGTTTATTCCCCAAAAGGGCGGAAGTTCGAGGAAGGCATACTGCCCGCTTGGATGTCACTGCACGACTCGAACCACAAACTACTAACTAGCCATTCTAAAAAAGTAATTGTAACAAAACTTTGACTTCAATCTTTTCATTGTTATTTAGTAACACTACAATGACATTTTACGTTTACATCATGTTATTGCTTACCTAGTTCGACTAGATTAAATGTTTAAACGGTTAACCATGCTTGAGCTGCGCTCAACCACTCATTGGAGTATACAGCTAGTACGGTTTGATTTCGAGTAGTAAAGCAAACTACCTTACCCTGATAGATAGTTTTAATTTTACAAGTAAACAAACCGAATCACGCGCAAACACCCTTATGTGATTTCAATATTTTTTTCTATTAGTGTCGCTTGGGATCATTTGTTTTCTTTCTAATGTATGATATAATGGTTTTGGAACACACCATCCTAAAATGATTACCATATAAAAGTTGTTACATGGTTACTTAGGATGAAATGAAAATAACTCAGGATGTGAAATAACTATAATGATACATTAGAGATGCATCGACTATGTATTTTTTGTCCTATGCGGGTCAAATTGGTTGCTAGTACTACTTTGCATCGTTTTACTTCAAAATCACTTTCGAAACTAATTGAGATGCATCTAAATCAAGTCGATGCATCTCAAATGTGTGATTAAGGTTTTATTTATTTATTTATTTATTTTTATTTATTTTCATTTGATCACTACCCGTTATAGGGTTACATAAAACACCATCAAAGTAACAAATATTATACAGATCAATCAAATTTATATTGTCTATAAATAGCTTTATTAGATTTTTTTTAATAGCTTAACTGGTTTATTGCATTGTTCTAACAAATATATAAAAATAGTCTACGTGATTTTTTTTTGTTTTATAAATAAATAAAAAATAATAAAAAAAAAGTCAAATAGTTCAGTTTTAAATATTGTTAAATACTAACTAGTTATAGTACCCGCGCACGCGCGGGGTTTTTTCTATTTTTTTGAATAATGTATTTTGACCAGGTGTAATTTAAATTCCAACATAAATCGGTTAATGTGGGTCATGTTTAAAGCGTATTTGCTATAATGTGTCTACTTTCAAATAATCTTATACGAAACATGACAAATGGTTTGAGTGTCTCAAACTGTACAAAAGTAATCCAATATATTTTCTAAATGCATATATGTATTAAACTGTATAGACAATACATGTAATTATTGTTGGAATTTTCATGAGATGCAGCTTTACGCAACTACTTATCATCACTTTCACAGACAAAGGCTGAACATGTGCATAATTCTTTAGGCAAATCTTGCATGTCCTCATCTGGTATGTGCTTCTCTACTTGCTCTTATGCAGAATCCAGCAATTCTGAAACATGGTCTGGTTCCTTTGCACGAATCCACAACCGCCCATACTTTATGGAGGACATGGAATTCTGTCATCATCGAGAGACACCCGGTCATGACTTTCCTGTTCTTATGGTTACGGATCTGCGGCAGACGGCCCGTCGTGAGTTTGCAATTCTTTTGGTGCAAGATGTGCAGCAGACATCGAGTCAAGAAATTGTTGGTCTTTTGGTGAAGCACTTGCAGAAAGCCTGGTACTCCTCTTAACATCTTTCCTATTAAATCTTCCAGCATCCCCCCATACAGCCAGAACCTAGATCTTCAACTTGATTGAAAACTTCTTCTTTGTTTCCCTGAAGGTTGCCATCACACAATTCCCAACAACATTGAAGGCACAAGTCATAATGACAGTAAGGACAACTTCTATGCAGGTCAAAGATTGAGGTTTTATAACAGTCAGTGTATACAGTAGGGTGACAAAATCAGAGAAATCCTATCCAAAATCAAAATCCTTGTACACTTGTACAACGGCTGAAATGACATACCAGTACATGCGTTCATCCTTGCGACATTTTTTCTTCTTCACTTGCACTTCCAATAAAGAACATCCTGCTCAAGAAGATACAATCAGAAAAACCTACATAAAAGAACAGATGATTGCTACGCAAACTATCATCATTCCAACACACTATCAAGTCAGGATAAATTAATTAAGCCACAACATTTAACAGGCCATCATTTTTCAAACAAAATATGGAGGTTCTGAAGTTTGGCGGAAAACCAAACACTAACCAAGTATCCTTACAGTAAATCATTTGTTGAAAGTAGGTCTATGCACCTAATCCAACTATAAAAATTGCTTGAAATTTCCCCAACCACCAGTAAAGAAGTTTTTGACTGGATTACTTAGCAATTAAACTCAAGAATTAAAGGTATTCTTGGAACACCAATCCAAAAAGAAAAACGATAAACAAATACCTCAAATTTTGGCCTCAATCTGTTTCTCCTTTTTCCTCGCCACAAAACATATCCTTGTTTTAGCAAGGCCTCCTATTAAAGAAACATGAACAGAACTATGTGACTATAAACGGGTATTAATGTATCAATTTCATTGGATAATTTTTTTGTAATCCAACTTTTGATGCTTACAATGAAAGCCATGTAGTCTTTTTTGTTTCGATTCTGAAACCAAGCTGATTACATGACACGTTTAGAAGCTGATAGGTTGACACTCACAAAAAACTTTCTTCAAACGTTGTTATAAGTTAATAACAAATTCCTTAAACCAGTGGAAAGTTTACGAATATAACTAAGATAATAATGGTCGTGTTTTGGAGATAATATAAAATAGGTTCATGTATATTAAACGAAATGTTTTCTTTCTTTGAAGACACCAAAATTAAAGTGATGGAACTTACCAAGTGAGCATTAGTATCTGCACATCGTGTGATCAACTTGCAGATGCAGATCTGAACAAAGACTCGTTGCCCTCATGGCTGTTAAGTTAAGAATGGTTACCATGCAAATCATTTAGGTGATCTATGAATTCCACCTCCTTGAAGCAATTTTACTAATTAAATATTAATATACACATTAGCAACAAAATATCATTTCTGTAGGTGAAACTCTAATAGCAGGTAGTTGAAGTCTTGTAGATACTCAAAGCTATGGGAAAAAAGTTTATGTAATTCTCATTTAATTTTTTTAACTTTGAACCCACTAAGATTGTACAATAATTTTAGTTGTAAGCCACTTGAATAAAAACTGGCTCCCCCTATCTTAGACTATAAATTAACAACCACTTGCAAGACTGAATTTAAACGATTATATCGCTACAGTGAGCATTCTACTTTTCATACTGACTAAGTTTTTATACATATTTAGCATCTTATTAGTCGTATCAAATAGGATTGTCCAACGCTATACTCTTTTAAGGGATGTGAAAGTGGTTTTTATCTCTCGCACGCTAAAATCCAACTATTATAATAAAATGATTAAATATGCATTTAAAATACAATTCTGGTGAATGTCGACCATTGGATCCATTTCATTAAACTATTTGTGCTTTTATTAGAAAAGTTCATTAGAATCTTTATACCAATAATACTTTGCAAAAGTAAGTTAAAAATACTTGTTTGATAGATTGTATGTAAGCCTGTACCTGTCACCCAAGGATTATAAAGCTATGCTTATGCAAATGCAATGAAGGGCCAAACTATCAACCAAACTACAGGGGCTCCTAGTCGCTATTTAGGGGTCACAATTGGTTGAAAAAAAATGGGTTTGAAACCGTGGGTCTAATTTTGGGTGGTTTTGTTGTTTCAAATTTTAGGGACAAGTTTTTATAAATCGGCTCCGTCTTTTTAAAGTTTTTTTTTTTTTTTTTTTTTTATACTTTTGACACATATATTTTTGTACTCAATTCTTCATAGGAAACAATTTTATAAATATTATTGTCAACATAAGGAAGAATTTGTGTTTTTTTTAATTAAACATATTAAAAAATCAATAATATTATTAAAATTATTACTTAATAAGGAAACATTCTTTTTTTCTAAATACAAAAGTCCCCACTTAGGTTTTATTTTATATAATAGATTGTTATGTTACGATTGCCCATAAATAGCTCGTCCTTTCTAGAAAGATTTCCACCGTTTAGAGTCATTGTAACATACCCTTTACCGATTCTAATTTCTAACAGCATTATACTTAGCTGCTCATAAGTTGCCAATCACATTAACTACACATTTGCCCATTGCCTTTTTTTATTGCACAAGCCAATACAAACACTCTCTTGAAATTTCATATTCACGCCTGCTTATTTATAGGCTTATGCCTGCAAGCCATAAGCTTAAACTATGCGATTCAAAACACCCTCTCTTATAACGTTGTATGTCAATGTTCCTTACATTTGTTTTTTCAATCCCTTGACCACATCTAGTAAAAATTATAAATAATGATTTTTTAAAAAGAAACCTTCATTGATTAGATGCTACCGATAACCTTATGACATTCATGGCTCGATCATATAATGCGAGTTGCAGATCATATAATGTGTACCTGCATCTGCATATATATAGCAGCATATGAGTGTCACTTTTTAATTACTTTTGTAATAGAAGTTCACTTTTCGAATAACTTTTTTCCAGAAAAACAGAGCTTTAGAAATGGAAGGAAAATGGATTCAAGATGGGTAAGTCGAGTAACGGGAATGGGTTGGTTTTTCTAATGACCGATTTTCTTGTACGGGTCAATATGGATTCGGCCGGGGTGAACAACAAATGATTTTTTGTCCATGTCAAAAATATATCTGTGAATATTTAGTGTGTCATCTATGATTACAAAATCATGCTATAACAATGGTAATCCTAAATCGCTGAATAAAATGGTGTACAAAATTTCTATACTTTAAGAATATACTATGGGCGACATCAGCATGTTTGACATCTTTTCTTTTTAGCTATTTTTTTTTTCTGTGTGACTCATTTGAGTAAAACATAACCTAAAAGGACCAGCTCATAAGTAATATGGTCAAATTTGCATACCTTGACAACCACCTGGCAAATATGGGTTTCTTCATATTCAGGGAAACATGAGCATACACTTTAACTTGAGCAAAAATCTCTCTAATCAGAAACAGACAGATTGCTACTTGACATCAACGGTCCGAATGAATTGCAATTCCCAAAGAGTCTCCAATCTAGAACCATGAATTGCAAACTTTATTAAACTTTTTTGCTCTCTAGATGACTCATGGTGATTTGTAACAAATACAAACAAACAAAAAATTCATTATAATTCATACCAGAATAGTAGAACTGATTATGCAAGAGTAAAATAAAGCGCATGTGTCTGGGGTTGCTTTTACCAAACTGATATTTACCTACAAACAATAGTAGATTTGATGTTTTTAGTGCCTAACAGAAGAGACAAATAAGATTCAGAATAAATATAAATCTTTTCCATTAAAAACTACAACAGTTTAGAAACAAAACATGATAACACATACGACCTAGCATGATGAGTTATTAGCAATTGAAATACATGTTAGCTAATCAAACTCATAATCTTAAAAAACAGCTAAGCTAAATTTACAAAACAACTAACAAATCAAACAAACAATAATTCATAAGGGTAGTTCAAGTTTTAAGGTATCGAGGTTGTTTCGCCCTTTTTTCCCTCAACGAAGATGAAAAAGAAAACCTAACGAATAAGATGTTTAATACATATAAATATGTTTCTACATAGACGAAAAAGAAAAAAAAACTGTGATAATGATATCTGTGATGATGAATTCGTTGGAATAAAAAACCTGGGCAATCAATTGAGTTTATATAATGCTTTAAGCCAGTTCTAGTTTAGGTCGTATTAGGATTCTAATTGCAATTGTAATACAATATAAACTGGTATTGTACTGACAAGTTTGGAGGCTTTTTTTGTTTTGTTTTTTTTAATTAACAGTTAAGTCCAACAATATTCAAAAAGTTTCTTAAACAACTAAAACTTATTAAAAAAATTCTGAACAACAACAACAACAAATCAAAACAAAACAATATCCTTTGTAAAATTTGACAATACAAAGAAGCTGAAATTTATAAACGCAATCTATATTTATATGTATAATCAGTTCAGAAATGTAGATGTTTAGTTGATCTTATGTAGGATGAAACGCAGAATGCAAACACCCATGTCATAAAAATCAGTGATTAACATTAACTACTTTTCAACACAATATAATAAGATACAATAAAATTACTATCAATGGTTAAGATGAGAGCAATGAGATGGTTAAATATGTAAGTATATATCACCCAAATACATGTTGAATAACAGCTACACAAACAACAGTTCAATCAACTTGAATAACATATGGACATTTGATGTTTCATGTTTCATGTAGCCAATAACAGGTTTTATTCATCATATCAAGTTTATGATCTTCTATTTTGTTACCCACAAGATACTAAATCACCAAATTGAATAATATTATGTACCAACGAAATACAAATTGCTATGTGATTAACCTTATATGGTAGTAAAACCAGTTAAAGGAAAACAAAGAATTACGAAAACAAAATAGAACAATTAACCTTAATTAAATTAAATTAATAATAACACAAAATCTCAATCAAGTTCAAACCAATAAACCATAAACTTATAATAACAATTAACCTTAAACTCCTCTTCTTGTTTTGACGCGTGGCTACATCTACCAGAAGCTGCAGCAATGGATTGAATAAGATGTGTGTGTTGAGTTGTAAGATTTGGAATTGAAGAAGAGGATTGAATAAGATGTGTGTGTGTTTTCCCCGTTATTGTGTGGTTGTGTTTTGTGGTTGTGGTTGTAATGGTACCTCCGGGTTTTGTTTTAATTTTACACTTTTGCCCTGAAAGTATCAAAAAAAAAACCTAGAAACCCATGTGTAGTTTTGCCCCTTTTAATGTTTTGGGTATAAGAACGATTTTTTTTTTAAGTTTTTGTCAAATATAGAAATATTTAGGCATTTTTTATAATTAAACACTTTTTAAAAAATCATATTAAAAAAATTATTACTAAAAAAAGAATGAATTGATTTTTTTGAAATGAAAAAATTCCAATAAGGGTTTTATTTTATTATATAAAAGATTAAAGCTATGTTTGAAAAAATTAGCTGCTTCTTAAAGAAGCATTGAAAAAAATAAGATTTTCTAAAAAATAGCAAAGCTCACTCTTTTGCTAAACGAACCCTAAAAATCAAAAAGCTCATTGCTCACCGCTCATCAACAAAAAAACTCCAAAAAGCTCTGCACCAAACATAGCCTAAATGTGACTTGAAAAACCAAATGGTTGAAACAGAAAAGACCACATCAGCTAGCATTATAAATATAACTATAAGCCAGGGAGGCGCTTTCCTCCAAACCATCCCGTTCGAAACATAAAACAAAAAAAAATATTACAAGAGTTGGTGGAGTCCATGGCAGTTTGTTATTGGTTATAAGTTAATAATGGACCACGTGTACAGATTTTATAGGTTGTCTAAATAATACATGAATCAACACTGTTGGAACCCCGTTCCGTTTGACCACTATACAACCCGTAATACAACTGTTATGACCACTGTTACCCCGTTATACAACTGTTACACCAATGTGTTGCATTTAATGCACCCTTATATGGTTTTCTTTCCCTATGAATACTACTAATCTTGCCCATACTTTGGATCATTGAAAAGTGCTACCAGAAAGTTCTAGCTTCATATTTGTTTTCCTCAAAGTGTAGCAACCTACACACACAACAAACAAAGCACAAGAAGCCAGACACACTTCCAGCCCAATTTACCACCAAACCCAATAACAAAAATATAAACATTACCCAAGCCCAATAAATATTTACAAAAAAATTATACACACTTACATAAATTTACTGATACACATTCATTTTTCAAAAATAAAACAAACAAAAAACATATATACATACACTTATACAAATTAACAAGTTAAATAAAAAATTTTGAAAAAAAAAAAAAAAAAAAAACAATCCTTCACATAATTTTTTGTATTAACTTCATTTTTCAAAAATAAAACAAACAAAAAAAATATATACATACACTTATACAAATTAACAAGTTAAATAAAAAATTTTGAAAAAAAAAAAAAAAAAAAAATCCTTCACATAATTTTATGTATTAACTACAAAATAACAAAATTAGTAAACCTGCATAATACAAAACACATAAACACACCCGCCGCAACGCGCGGGCTACCCCGCTCGTTTATACTATAATGGAGTAAAAAACTAAAGATAAGAATTTATCACACAATAGCTAGTGTTTCAATGTTTACATTCGATACCTTGTTATACCTTGTTATAAATTATAACAAGATATACAATGGAAATATTAATGCATGAGCCGATGTTGGATAAGATAACATCTTTAGTTTTCTATATGTTTTTGTTCATAAATCTTCTTATTTATAGCAAAATATCCAATGTAAACATTGATACAATAACCGATGTGGGATAACATCACTTCTTTAGTTTTCTTTATGTTTTTGTTCAACAAAGAACACTAGCAATAACATAATCTTATTAATTATCTTTGCAAACTATGGATACTATTCTTTTTTTACTATATCTTGTTCTATTAAAAGATGTAACTAATTTGTAGATTATGTCGTTTTTTACAGATTTTCTTGCAAAGTTTGGCCTTCAGGTGGTGGTGACGGGACGGATTCTGAAGCAAAAGCTCTATCTTTGAAATCAGGTGGCGGATATTATGGATGCATCTCCACAAGCCTAGTGACGTCGTATGGGCACCTATAATGCAGCAACTCAGCCATATTAACCATTTTGTGATTTTGGGGTAGTAATGTTGCGACTACAGTAGATGATGTTACTAACTAAAAGTGCCTCAAGTTACTTGTTACAGATTTACTGGACTGGATTGAACTTGAGCAAAATTTGTTTATTTTTACGATAGTGTTTTTATTTGTGTTTGAAAGTTGTCATCTTATATCTAGTAATTCAACTTACCTGATCGTTAATAAAAAGATGTGGTTTACAAGATGTTTTTTCGACAAGTTTTTGTTGCCAGCTTGTAAGTTAAAAGAAGCTGCTAGGGAATGATAGTTTGCTATAGCACACACATAATGACCAAAATATCTAGTATTGGGGGAGTTTGGATCTTCCTCTAGGATTGATAGTTAAATCATAATTATGCAGTGAAGTCACGATAACTAAAACGCGATTTCAAACACTCCATAGTCCATAGAATGCAACAATAAAAACAATAATAGGGTACCTTACAATATCCATGACATGAACAACATGAATAGAACAAATTAATGGTGTCATGACAATGCCTTCAATTCTAAAAGATAATAAGCCAACAGATTTGTGGTATAATGAAGCAAACACTTAGTTCAAACTAGTTTTATAAACCCGCACGTTGTTGCGGGAATGCGGTGTTACCGAAAGGTTTTTTTTTTTTTTTTTTTTTTTAATTACTGTAGTGGCTACAGTGATGTACAACTCGCGATGCGTAACGTACATCTCGCGATAAACAAAAAAAAAAAAAAAAAAAAAAAAAGTTACTGTACAAAGCACTGTATCAAGCACTGTAGCTGCTACAGTGCTCGGCACTATTTTCCTCCCCCTCTTTAGTATATATATATAATTATCTAGTGGGTCAGTAAACAGTTTTCCAATAAGGCACTTTTTTATAGTTATTCAAAGTGTTTAAATCGAAGCGAACGGTTAAATAAACTTAGTCACTTCACAATTTGAGCTCAAGTGAAGCTTTCATTGCAAAATAGGCGAGCTAGGTGGAACTACATAGAGCCGAGCAGATTCAACTGAACCGACTAAACTCAAAATTTCTCAATAATCTTAGTGTAAATTTATTATGATTTAACATTAATGTTCGTTTTGAAGCCACTGAACAAACATTACTAATTTTAGTCTTGAACTCACTCGACAAAAAGTTCTTAAACTTGGGCTAGCGTAAGCCCAATACTGAATGAGTCTGATTAATAAAGCTAGTCCACTCAGACTCAAGTCTTATGATCAAGGCTCGAAATAAACCAAACTTGAGCTCTTCGAGTTTTTATTACTCTAGCTGTTCCATAATAAATATTCACTTTTATAATGTATAAAGTTTTAAAAATTATATTAACTATACCTCTACCAATCAAATATTATATCTACCCACTAACTATATTTTTGTTGGTTGAAATATAAAGTGAACACTTATTAGACATCACAAAATAATAATGTGGAGTTGTGGACACTTACATTGTGTTCTCAAGTGTGTTTTGGAAAATAAAAGTGAAAAAAGTGAATGAAATTAAAAAATGTCGTGTTTTTGAGTTTTTGAAATGAGAAAAAAAGAAAAAAAGAAAAAAAAAAAAAAAAAAAAAAAAAAAAAGGTGAAAGTATCGTGTCTTTTTGTATAAAAATCTCACGTCATATTGAGAATAAAACCTAAAACACATAAAATAAAATACGAAGTACTTTGTTTTAAATAAAATACTCCATATTAGACAAAAAAAAAAAAAAAAAAAAAAAAAAAATCAAGAATATCATAAAGTGCATCATTTTTTCACTTCTTTTCCTTTATAGCAAACGGTATAATGCGTTTTTGTTCTTGGCATTTTCGTCTAGCCGACACGATGGCGCCAAACACCACACTGGGCTTTCTGTTTCTGTGTGTGAGTGTGTTGTGCCGTCACCACCTTTTTTTATTTTTTGTGTTGTATTTATGTTTTATTGTGTTATATGTGGACTCGTGACACCACTTTTATTCATGGCATTACTTTATATTAAAGATTGGTGTGATAGATTATGATGATGAAGAAAAAGTGTTCAAGTGTCAAAACCTTTTGTACGGCACCAAACCCATGACACTAGCCGTACCCAATGTTGTTACTTACTCTCTCCGTCCTAAAATAAATATTCAGTTTGACTTTTCAGAGTCAAACTCGTTCAACTTTGATCTAAACTATTTTTATGGGTGTTATATAATATTTGCTTGTAAAATATATGAATGGATTTGGTTTTAATTGTATTTTCAATGATATAATTTTTCATCAAGTATTATATAACACAAAAAAAAATATTTAAGGTCAAAATTGATCTAGTTTAACTCTGAAAAATTAAACTGTACACTTAATTTGAGACGGATGGAGTAAAATTCTAGAACTCAAAATTATATGTAACTTTGTTTTCTCTCCTCTTTTATTTTTTACACTCCTTTTTTTTAAAAAGGAATATACGAAAGAATAAAGTCAAACACAGGAGTTGACTTAAAAAAAACATCAACCGACAGTTACATATATATCCAGTAGGTGTGCTACACCCACCTACACTTTACAAAATTTTTCCCACACGCTGACGTGACGGAGTGTTGATCGCCACGTCAGCGTGTGGGAAAATTGTAAAGTGTAGGTGGATCTAGTATTTTTCATATATCCAGCACTAGAACTAAAGTAAACTCACTTCATCACGTAACTATTAAAAAAAACACACACACGATGCCGGAAAACTTAGGGACAGTGATCGTGGCGGTTGACGGGAGTGAAGAGAGCATGAAGGCATTAAACTGGGCACTTGACAACGTGAAGCTAAGATCAGATGGATCATTATTCATTATTCATGTTCAATCTCCACCTTCCATTGCTGCTGGTCTTAATCCTGGTGCTATTCCCTTTGGTGGTCCTAGTTAAGTTGCTACTTTTTTTTTATCTGTTTAGATAATCGTCTGAAAATGTATCTAACTTGACACTTATTCGCTTAGTCTTTACCAAAGTATTATTTTTCTTATTTATATACAAACTTAATATTTGAGGCAGTGGCGGCGATTAGCATGTGCAAGTGGTGCAACCGCAGAGGCCATTTATGAGAGGCCCAAATTTATTATATGTCCAATGTCTAAGTATATTTATATATGTCTAACTTAAATTTTTACAGCCCTTTTTAAATATTATGTGAGAAGGCATCCGATTTAGTATATGTCTATTACTATTTATACATGTCTATTATGTTTTAAATTTTCCTTGGCCCCATTCGTAATTTCGCACCAGGCCATCCAAATCAATAGGACGGCCCTGATTTGGGGGTTGTTTGTTTAAGCTTATATGTACGCTTATGAGCTTATTTGATTTCAGCTTATATTACGTATGCTTTTATTTTCTGGCTTATTTCGACACTTATAGGCTTATATACCATAAGTTTATTATGATATAATAAGCTTTATATAAGGCCAAAAGTCACAAAATAAGCTGAAAATTTGGGGCTTATGTAATATAAGCCGAAACCAAATAAGCTCGTAAGCCCACATATAAGTTTAAAGGGCCGTTTGGATTAGCTTATTTAGCCGACTTATGGGCTTATTTGATTTTGGAAAAGCCGATAAGCTCACTTTTTAGAGCTTATTAACTTTAGCTTATTGCTTAAGCCAATAAGGTGAAGTAAGCTTCAATAAGTGAGCTTATCGGCTTTTCCAAAGTCAAATAAGTCCATAAGCCGGCTAAATAAGCTGATCCAAACACCCCATAAGAAAAACTCCCCCTTGATCTAATGTGTGTCATTTTTTAGTCAAGTCTCTGATCGTTTTTAAGATAGTTTTTTATTAATGGATTTTTGATGGTTTTGTTTGTGATGATAATGATGATGATTTTGTGTGATTAGGTTTGGTGGAGGTACCCGCGTTTACGCAGGCGATAGAGGCGCATCAGAGGAAGATTACTGATGCTATTATTACTCATGCTATGGAGATTTGTGCTAATAAGAATGTTAGTGTTTATTTATCTCTTGATTGTGATTTTAGTATGTGATCTGTTGTGTAAGTCGAGTGATATGGTTGTTTGAAGATGTATTGTTGGTTATAGATGTGAATTAGGTGTTAGTTGTCGAGATAGATGATATTATAGTATAGGTTCGTACTAAAGGGCTTGTCGCCTTTCTTGTGGTATCCGTGAGATAGCGTGAGAAGCTCCCCAACCTAGTGGTAAGGCGCCTGATGTCCTCACAAGAGGTCATTTGGGGGTGGCCAGGGAAAGGTTCGGAAACTGTCACGGATACCCCCCATTAGGCCACGTACAAAGACTCGCCATCCTTGGGTAACCTAAACAGGGAAAATCTCACCCATTTACCCGTTTTTGTGATAGTTAGTTTGTTTATCTAAAAAAAAATAAAATATTATAGGTTCGTTTTGTGCCGAATTGGAGTGTAATAGTTACTCCGTATTGTGTAGTAATGTTCTATGAAGACCAGTGCTGATCAGAATCTTAGGTTTTTATACTTGTTCTAGTAAATCGTGATTTTAACATGTGATTATGTGTTAATTATGGAGCCAGATGGTAGTATAGGTCCAAACTGTCTGAAATTGTGTAGTAAGGTTCTTTGAGGATACTTCATTAATGGTGGATATACACTAGTTAAGCAAAATTGGAGTATGACAGGTAGTTTATTTGTGCTGCTGACTTGTATGAATTATCATTTATATTCTATACAACGACAGTGAAAACTGATAAGAGAAGTTCCCAATATGAGGGTTAGAGTGAGAATGTGATAATCTTTCTGATAAAGAGTGCGTGCGTCTTCATGACACTAACCTTATAGAAGTTTGTCATGAATCATGTGAAGTGCTTGCTAATCTGCAACTAGATTTGACTTTGTAGATATGTCATGTGAAGGTCTATTATTGTGAGTTGCATTAATACTTATATGGTGCACATAAACTAGTCATTCGTTGTGGATTCAAGTATATACTTACAAACACATATTTCAACATTATACACCAGACGGAGGTCAAGACAAAAATAGTGATTGGGGATCCCAAGGAGAAAATATGTGAAGCTGTTGAGGAGTTGCATGCTGATTTACTTGTAATGGGATGCCGCTCTTTTGGTCCTATCAAAAGGTAACATTACTGACCACTGCATCTAGAATTTATAGCTTGTCAAGCTGCCGTTTTTGGTACTGTCCGGATTTAGAGATTTGTTGCACTAAACATAATCGACCTTTCCTCTAAACGCAGGATGTTTTTGGGAAGTGTAAGTAACTACTGCTCCAACAATGTGCCGTGCCCTGTTATGATAGTAAAAGGCACTACCTAAGAGAATGATGTCGGTACCATTGCCATGGCCTCCTTTGAAAAGTTTGAGGTAAACTCTTTGTCATAACTCATAAGTAGCTTTAGTAGCATTGTTTTCGACTTTTCATGATGAA
>JARVZY010008152.1:0-20001 GCA_030686995.1 Artemisia argyi | reverse complement strand
ATGTTTTTTGTGTCGGATAATATGTTTTTAAGAAGCCAATATGAAAAAGTATATTGAGCTTATAAGTTAATTAAATTTGAATTGTATTTCGTTAAAGATGTTTGCAATATGGGTAGCTTATGACCTTATGTGCCTGCGTTGTAAAAAGAGCTCATTCAATTTCATTTATCTTTTTCTTCTTTCTTAGGTGCAAGAAAGTTGCCTGTTGCTGCTATTGGGCGGCGGCTACATTTAGGTGGCGAGTTGGACTCTGCAACGGTATGAACCACTTACGTCAACCTCTTATATGTTATGCTTGATATTGATAATATATTGTTGCAACCACGACGGGTGTTTTGTACTATTATGTTCTTTTCTCGCAGATGCGTTTTTTAGTTATTTCCACTTATATTTCGACGTAATGAAATGCTGATAAGTCTACAACTTCTCCACTTTATAGCTTATGCAAATTATATTATTATGACTCATTTATAGTAGCTTAGCTTATTTGAATTTACTATTGCAGGTTTCAAACGGCTGAATAAGCAACCTTTGTCAACCGATAAAAAGGTATTATTCGCAGATTATGTCGTTGTGACTTTTCTATTCAACTTTCACTGATGTAAATTTGGTTCTGCAGGCTGCGAATGGAGGGAATAAAACATCCAGACTCAAGTGTCAAATTTCTATATTACGTTCGCATTTCACATTCGATGCAGGCCCATGTAGAGCCATTGAAATATATTAACAACTACTAATTATGTCAAGTATTCTTAAATTGTAACGGTGTTCAATTCCTTTGGTGTGGTTTCTTTTGATTAACCATTTATTAATTATTTGCAGCCAAGGTTCCTGTTGCTAAGCCTATTGCTACTGAAACAAAGTCCAGACCTGTTGAACCAAATCCTAATTGAGTTAAAGAAACTTCCTTTTTAGGTGACATTGATACTTCTGATATATTTGTATACATTTCTGCCCTTCTTCAAAATCAATTTGGATGTAGTATGTAACGATGAGACAAAAAAACTGTAACTTAACATGTAGCCTGATTTTGTACCTTTTTTTTCCTTTGTATTCTTACACGGGCCTGTTTTCTTATTTCAGTTTTGTTAGCCGCACTTTCTACTTAAAAAAAATATCGTGCAATGATCGACGACATGAAACACTGACCTGTTAGGTAAGTGTCTGTTTAAGACACTCTTGGTTGTTGGTGGTGATGTGATGACAAAACAATCTATCGTGTAAAAAGTGGAATACAAATAATTGTTCGGGGATTTTGTGAACAAGTGATGCAGATATATCAGACTTTATACACGCATATTTATGTAGTTTACGCTGTTTTCTAATAAAGTGTTCTTTCATTGCAGCTTCAACATCAGAAGTTGAAAGAAGAGCAAGAGCAGTTTCAACAATCCAAGGGCTCAGGCAACATTGCGAAACGGAGTTAATAAGTGTCCTGGACAGGTTTATGCAAAGTTTGAATCTTGGAGCCTTAGCATCTTCTCATTGGTATGTAAGCATACTCACTGTCAATTGCTGTTATTATATGTTTAGTACGCACACTGAAATGCTAGGTCTATTTCTACAAACGCCCACAGTCGGTGTTAATTAATTATTACTGTTGTGACAGATGTAGCCTGGAATGGCAAAAACAGCTAAAGAACTATTCTTGAATGGTCATGAACCATTAGCAGGTAATGTGAGTAACATGAGAAATTTTTATGATTCTATGTTTTGTAGCAGTGCGTCCAAGAACTTTTATCTTTTCGAAGTTTTCAAACATTTCTAAGTAAACTTATTGTTACAATCAGTTAAACACAAATACATATTCAGTTAGACCAACAATTATGACCTTAAGTTGCTGATGGTGTTTTTATTAGGAGTTATTTATGGATAAATATTGAAGTTTTGCCTGTTGTGTGAAGAGTAATGATAAACATACCCTTTTATTTGGTAAAGATATAGGATGAATTGGTATGTCCTTAATTTAGATGCTTTAGTTGAGTTTTTACATAGCCTTTTATGCCAAATGGCTACAAAATGCTAGCTAGCAGTAGACATTACTTATTATGTGTCTAACGATCAACGACATGAAACAACGCCCGCCGCAACGCGGCGGACCGACGCCCATCTCGTTTATAATTACAGTTACAAATGTTATCAAATGTTTTTATTTATTAAAAAATAAAAGAAAAAAAATGCCGCTCACTGCTACTTTTGACAAACACACCCAAGCAAACGCCTCTGTTAACTGTTATTGCTAACTACTATTGCTAACTGCTATCGCTCATTTTATCAAACATACCCGATATCCACCTTTATTTAGCATAAAGTTTTACAAAACTTTTTTGAGAAATACTACAATCACCTATAATTTACAAAAGGAAATCCAAACAATGATGTGGCAAGTAAATTTGTGGATGAAAATGAGAGATAATTTAAATGTTAGAAAGAGAATATCATAAACTAAATAATTGTGCGGGATATATACATATTTTTTTCCTTTTCTTTATTATTATTTTTTTTTATATAAATTGTATGAGGTTGTGTCATTACTCTTTTTTATTAACTACAATTTTCACCGATCATATATAATCCTTGGCCTTGCATGTTTTGACAACTATTAAATCACTAGGATTTTTAATGACTTTTTGCAAATCCATTCGTTTATTCGTTTATGTCTCTTCCATATCTATATGCTACTGTATATCTTTTTGTACTCCGTATATCTTTTTATAAAAGACCAGAAATACCTTTTTGACGTATCATTGGGAAATGCATCAATAGATTGTCGACACGAGTCCTCATTTACTTTCAACACGAATCCTTATTTACTTTCAATTATATTTGATAGCAACGACATTTCAAGCATCTTCAAACTTCAAGTAAGAATAAAAGAAATGTTACAAGTCACGTAAATAGTAAAGCTAACAATTACATGAAATTCAACATGGGGGAAATCGTTATTTATTTATTTTTACATTTGATATGAGAAAAATCAAGCTCAAATCATATATACTACATCATCTCCTAATCATCAACATATATACCCAAATTCTAATCAAGTTAAGGTCACCCGTATGCACCCAAAGGTCATTAGACACGATCTTTAGATGCGGTCAAGCTAGCAAACAAAACCAATATTTCTTTGGTTATTCGGTATGAGATGACAACTCTTTATTCAGTCCACCAGATACGGAATCGGGTAACATCAGTGTTCGCAGTCCGGGCCTGAGTTCACGATTAAAAAACTCGTCGTACTCACCTTTGTCTCCAGCATTCTTTTTTACTTCGACCATTCTTATATTTGGTGTTAGTTCGAATATCTCGGCTCCAATAGTCAAAGGACCTTTCACTCCTTCTCTTGACCCTTCCAAACTAACCCGAAAATCCTTCTTACGTACATTAAAACTAACCTCTTTTGCAATCTCCTCGAGCTTTGAAATAATGTTCGGAACCGATGCACTTGACACGAACCGTGACTCCTCCCCACCGTCCTCAAATAGCCCGGATAAATTATACCCTGGAGAGAACGAAATTAAGTCAAACGCATTTAAGCTTGCAGGTCTGGGCATGTTGCCGAGCCTCCTTTTGGCCTCGGTTGGAGATTCGGGACACGAAGAGTGATCCGAGGAATAATCAATATCATCAGCTTCGATATCTCCATCTTTCACACTAAACAATTTATCGTCCTCAAAATAAAATTTAATATGGCGAAAACCCTTTTTAAACCAACGATTTTCCATAATTTCGGGTATGGTAATCCTTGTTTTCGGATTTGTTTGAAGAAGACGTTTTAGTAACAGTTTTAACTCGGGTGAAAACCAACGTGGACAACGGAATTCACCTCTATAAATCTTTAAATACATTGTATTAATATTATGATCATTAAATGGCAAATAACCAGCCATTAGTACAAATAAAATCACTCCACAAGACCAAACATCAACCTTGGCAGCTTCGTACCCTTTTCGGCGTAAAACCTCAGGAGCAACATAGGCAGGCGTCCCACAAAACGTATGAAACAAACCATCGCCTCGAATTTGATCAGAAATCGCGCTAAGCCCGAAATCAGACACCTTTAAGTTACCATCTTCATCGAGTAATATGTTTTCCGGCTTTAAATCTCTATGATATACGCCACGTGCATGACAAAACCCTACAGCAGAAATGAGTTGTTGGAAATACATTCTAGCGTTCTCTTCTTTTAATCTACCTTTAGCAACTTTATTGAATAATTCACCTCCTTTAACGTATTCCATAACGAAAAAGATTTTAGTTTTTGTGGCCATTACCTCAAATAGTTGCACGATATTCGGGTGGCGAACACGTCTTAGGATCGAGATTTCACGCTTGATGTGTGAGATCAGTCCACCTTTTAAGATTTGCTCTTTGTCGATGACTTTGATCGCCACGAATTCATTTGTTTTGACGTTGCGAGCCAAGTATACTTTGCTAAAGGTGCCATGACCAAGTAATCTTCCAATCTCGTATCGGCCTAGCACAAGTGCTTGAGCTTCTTTCCTTGTACTTGTAGGTGAGTTTGGTTCCATAGTAGCCAAGTTTCTTAGATGTTAGAGATCTAGAAATTGGGAATTAGCCGCGTGCGTTGCTCAGTGTTGCTAGTTATCAACGTTTCCTTACAAATTAAGGTTAGGATCTTGATTTGTGCTTTTTGTAATGTATTTGATGTTTTGGGGTTTGAAATTTTATGTAAGTGGTTGTTATTGATGATGTTTGTGAGGTGTATAAATAGAGATGAAGGGTGGGGGTATTTGTTTACTAGGTGTTGATAGTTTATATAAGTATCGAACGTGATATCCATTTACCCATTTATTTCATTGACTAATTATCTATTTTTATCATATCTTTCATAAATTGCGTACGATTATATCAATAAGGGCTTTTAGCCACAAAACACTTTTTAGCCACGATCAAATTCATGGCTAAAATACCACAAAACAATAAAATACTTCATCCGTCTCTTATTAAATGTCCACTTTCATAATGCACAAAGTTTTAAAAAATTTCACTAACTAAACTCTTCATCAATCAAATATTACTTTTACCCACTAAACACTCATATTATTGGTTGAAAAGTAAAAGTGCACACTTAATTTGGGACATCTAAAAATTCCATTATGGACACTTAATATGGAACGGAGAGAGTAATTGGTTTTCAACGTTTGACTTGGGAGGCAACTCTTAGCCACAGGGAAATTGTCGCTAAAGAGTAACGGTCGCGGATACAAGTTTTTTAAACCTTGACTTTTTGTTCAAAAAATGAGCTTTAACCTTTAGCCATGACGAGGCGGCCGTCGCTAAAAGTATTTAATTATTTTTCAGCATCAGTTAAATCCAGAAAACGGATAAAAAAATGTAATTACTTTTAGTCAAGACTTCAGTCGTGGCTAAAAGTTTCGACATTTTTTTATATGTTTTCATATTAATATAAAAAATGTCGAAACTTTTAGCCACGACTGAAGTCTTGACTAAAAGTATTTTCAATATGTTCTGAGAAATTTAAATTTACGTCCAAAATTTTGGCTCAAAAATGGGTTCCGCGCAACCTTTAGCGACGAATTGTCATCTAATGTATATGTATAGGTGTGTTAGAAACAAGTTTAATTGTATTTGTTATGTTTGGTATAAAATAATGCGAGTCTTGTAAGCTGCGTTAAGGGGAACTAAGATTATGCGTACGACATACGTTATACGATCATATCCGGTTCGAACCAATCATCCATCCACTAGAAGCATACATTTTAACCATAAACTTTTCTAATGGGAATATACATCACGATTATATTTGGTTCGAACCAATCATCGATCAACCAGAAGTATACATTTTAACCATATACTGTTCATTACAACTATGCGGTCAATACTGCTAATGAATTGTTCCTGCAACCAGCTATCAAATCAACTTGAAAGGAGGACTAAAATCGAATGGTTTTAAACCACAACAAATAACTAAAACATACGAATTATATTCTAAATTGATAAACGTTTAAACATTAATTAACACATTCAAATAAACAGCATGTGTTTATTTCATTAGGAAAACGACATAAAGTTAAGTACAAATTTAAATGACGGTTAAACAAAAAATTAATCCACACGAAGGTTTCATCTAAAATCGCTATGTGTAGTCCTCGGGATGCCTTTCTATTTCTTCTAGTCTTGCCTCTAGCATCTTTATGTTTAGATAATTTTACCTTGCAATTTGAGCACTCAGTTGGTGCAAATCCAAAAGGCCCTGGAGAATAACTCGAATGTGTTGAAGGTTCCAGAGAAGAACCTTGGGGTGTTGAAGGTCCAGGAGAAAGATGTTATACTGAACCGGATATCAAAACCATCATTCCATATAAAATATCCACATCCACATCTACATCCACTTTTTTTTTCTTTTTTTTTTTTTTTTTTTTTTTTTGTTACAGAGTAAGAAATTATAAGAAATCTCTTTGTAACAAAAAAAAAATATATATATATATATATATACATATATATATATATATATATATATATATATATATATATATATATATAATAATAAAAAATAAACTTCTGATTATTCACCTTTGAACATGCATAGTAAAGTTTACCAAGGCTATGAGTTTGATATGATTTTCTTAGCACTATATCTCCTCTTCCACAGGTACACTCATATGGATTCATCTACATAAGCTACAAAACTGGGTGGTGGTGGTGGGCGAGGTGGTAGTGGTGGTGGGCAAGGTGGTAGTGAGTGTGGTGGTGTGAGGATACGAGTTTTTGAGGATAAGAGTTATAAATCTACCAGTATTGTAAAAAAATAAATAAATAAATAAATAAATAAAAAGCTTTTAGCAACGATTTATCGACTACATGTCGTTGCAATAGGTTCTAGTCAAAGTCAATAAACTTTTTGTCGTTTAGTTTTGTCTCTTACTCTGTTTTGTCAAGTATTTTTCATATACCGTATTTCAAAACCACTTAGTCATAACCATTGGGTAGATAACATCGAGTTCAAAATACAATCCACCGTCATATTCACAACGGGTCAATATACCACCTATTTTTGTTTTTGCTGTTTACTCTCTTTTGTACATGCATAACTCACGATCTAGGTGCCCGAAGCAACCTATAAAACAATATAGCTTTGTATAACAATAGTTTACATTATACAAAATAATATACATACTACGGCCTTATATATGTGATTTTTTATAATATATAACGGTGATTCAGTAGATGAGGAGATATAGTCTCGGATATGATAAAATATTAAACGACACTCTAAATTGTGATAATGAATATCGTGATCACACATGATGTTCCCTATAAGTGATGTTAATGATTGAATAGTCTCGGAATTTATAATACTTGCACTTTATAGGTTTCACATAAATAATCTCGAACGTGATAACGCTCGCTTCAAATGAATTAAAATATAATATAGTCTCGGATGCGACCTTGCATGTATATGGGTCGTCAGTATGATCAATTGAATAGAAAGACATCGTGAAGGGTCGGGGTTACTTGAATGGTCTCAAATGATCAACATTTGCACTAGTTTCATATGGAGTAATCATTGCATTTTGTACATGATGCTCACGCAAGTGTACGAATATTGTGTGATCTCATTGATCATCTACTTTTGTTTCAATAATCCGAGCAACATACATTTGATTTTGCCAATTTTGTTAGATGAACCGTGATAATAAGAATTACATATAATAAACAACAATAATGAAGGAATGAGAACGACTGTAATAACCAAATGACTCAAACTTTTAATTTACGGGTGTACACTTATTAACAATCTAACATTTATATAAAACGATACATATTAAACGCTAATCGTCGCTAAGTTTTAAGATTATTTTAATGCTAATCTTTTTGCAACGGTTGTGTCATAGCTAAAGGTTTTTTATTAAAATATCATTATATTTTTAGCCACGACAAGTCGTGGCTACATATTTTATAATATTTTTATTATTTTTCTTGTTATATCTTTCAAAACTTTATAGCGGCGCACGCTCGTGGCTAAAAGTAGTTGACGTTCGTGGCTAAAAATTGTCGTGGCTAAAGGTATGGTCCGGTCGTGGCAAGCAGTCTTTAACCACCAGGCTTTAGCTCCTTTAGGATAGGGTCGTCGTTGGTCCTTTTTTACACTAAAAAACTAGTCAATCCAGATCAAAAAGATAGATATATCATAAATCCGACCGTTTAGCAATCTTGTAGTGATTTTTAGGATAGTTTGTGAAGTTACTCCCTCCATCTCAAAATGTAAGTCCTGTTTTTATTTTTGAAGTCTTTCTTCTTTAACTTTGAACTTAAGTATTTTTTTCGTATTATATAATACTTGATGCAAAATATATAAATGAATTCGATTTTAAATGCATTTTAATTAGAATATTTTTCATCAACTATTATATAATATAAACAAAAATATTTAAGGTTAAAGTTGAAAATAAGATTTTAAAAAGTCAAACTTACTTATATTTTTTTTGGTAAAGGGTTTCCCTTGTAAAATATATTACTCCCAAAAAAAATAATTAAGTACATAGGATGAGGGTGAATCACATATCTTAGCCTGTTATATGCAAACAAACGCACCTATTATACTTTAAACAAAATCTATAATAAGAGAGACATGCAAATCTTATTGTAGAACCGTAGAGGGGGGTGAATACGGTCTCTTCGGCTTTTTGGATGTTTAAAAACTTTAAGCCTTAAAGAGAACCAAGTGGTTTATGCAATAACAACCACAAACACAATCACAATCCAAAGTATATAAAGCGAGTAAAGAACACCATGATATATACTGGCTTGGGATGGGGGGTTTATACCATTCGTACGTCCAGTTGCGAATCCACGACACTATATTATTCACTAAGAATAATCCTTTCGGTGGACTACAAACCGTTACAACTTCGCTCCACCAATATCCACCAAGATCGGTGCTCACTAAGAAAGAGCTACTTCCCCAACTTTATTCCACACCTCGGAAACCACCCAAAAGAATCTCGTGATTCGACTTCCCACTAGTGTCACTAAGACCACTACAAAGGTCACTAAGACCACCAAGACTTCCCACCGGAAGATCCCCAATGATCTAGGCTTGGTCACCAAGACTCAAGACTTCCCTTACAACCAAATCGAATGAATAAATTTTTGATTGTTTAATCAAGCCCTAACCCAACTTAATAACTCGATTCTAATAGAAAGGGTAAAGATAAGAAGACCCTCGACAAAATTACAAGAGTGGATTTGGTTTTTGTGATTCTTCCTTTGCAAAGAAGATGTGTTCTTTAAAATGATGTTAGTGTGAAAGATTAAGAACACAAAATAGAATTAGAGGATTAGAGAGAAAGAATATAGAGAGAAAGAATAATGGCAAGGGGTGAGGAATACAAGAGGCAAGGGTGGGTATTTATAGGCTAAGATCCTAACTTGATAAAAATTTATCGAGGTTGGCGCGTCGGAGCGCCAACAGCGCGCCAACATGTCTGGTGAATTTTTACTTGTACGATCTTGGTCTTGTAAATACCCAACCTTGCTAAACCCCCAATTGTACTTCACACATTTAGACCTTTACGTTATTTGTTCTCAAGGTTTACCAACTCAAATAGCCAATTTGTAAAAAAATTTGGTGAAGTGTTTAAGAGAAACCAATTATCAAAAAGAGATGGGTAGAATGGATAATTGGATAGGGGTAGTTTAGGTATTCCTCACTTGGCATAGAATGAAGAGAAGAATATGCAAAGAGGATATTCCTTTGCTTGGAAAGGAAGTGTGGATGTTAGAGAGGGAAGATTTAAACTTGAAATTCAAATGTGAGAGAGAGAGGAGTGAGAGAGTAAGGTTAGGTTAAGGTTGAACCATGGTTGAGTTAGAAGAGTAACCATGGTTGGGTGAGAAGGGAGTGTGTTGAGAACAAACCATGGTTGGGTTAGAAGAGAAACCGTGGTTGAGTTAAAGAGGATATCTAAAAGAATATTCCATCATTGGAGAGAAAGGGGAGATGAAGGATTGAGATGAGTTTTTCTGAGTTGGATTGGATGTGATGGTTTGGAGCCTTGATTTGAAATTCAAATTTGAATTAGGCATGTGATGGAAATGAGGTATGAGTTGGCAAGTGTGTGAGAGAAGAAGATGGTTGTGAGGGGAGTGTGTGTAATTTGAAATAAGTTGTTTGAGTGTAAGATATGAGTTAGATAGGATGGGATTGGTGCGTAAGTATGAGTTAGAGTGTATACGAGTGAATTGATGGGGAGCCTTTGGCTTGGATTCAAAATTTGAAATGTTAAGAGTAAGGTAGTATGTGTGGGAGAAGGTTTGTGAGAGGATGTGTGTGAAATTTGAATCCAAATGAGAGTGTGTGAGTGTATGTGAGGAAGGTTTATTTGTGTTTGAATGGATGGTTGGATGAGGAAGATGAAGAGGTGGTGAAATCTTAGTGGTTGGATTGGAATGTTGTAAAAGGAATGTTTGGAACATTTAGTGTGGGAATGTGGGAGACAAAAAGTACATGAAAGTACTAAAAGTGTAAGGGAATAATAAGAGAATGTTGGGAAGGATTTTGAAATGGTTGGAGGGTTTATTTGGTGTTGAGATTAATCAAAGGATTGATTATGGTTTAATAACAATGTCAATAACGAAGAAGATAATTGACAATTGTGATTATGGGTTGAGTATAGGATGAGAAAATCAAATGTTACTTATAATTCCAAGTAACTCAATGTTGAGTATTCATAATCTCATAACTCGTGAAGTTCCACGATTCGACGTAATCCATAACCTCCTTGATACAAACAAGCTAAGTTCTTTGCATCATTGTAAAGCATGTCTCATAACAGGAAAGGGAGCGTTTACGCAAAGGGACCTTTGAGTTAGTTTGACCAATAAGGGAGTAAACCCGTTACGTGATTAGAGAAAACGTAAACACGGATTATGGCCATATGAATACTTTCACTTGATGTCACGTGAAACTTATAAGCTCCCTAGGTTTAGAAAAGCCTTGGCTAGAGGTATTTATCAAAATACTTAAGTTGGTGTTTTGTCAAAAATGGGTGTTTGAAAATTTGGATATCTCTAATTCTAAAACTCGTTTCGAGTGTTATCAATGAAGCACATAACGTATTCATACCTGTATTTAAATATCCACATTTTTCGGTTAAGGGGAAAGCCGTCTTTCAAAAACCATCACGACCATTACAGAAGCCTGGCGCTTTCCCTGCGCGTCGGAGCGCCAGCAGCGCGCCAGAACCAGTTATTGGATCGTTTGGTTTTTTGTTAACGTTTGTGATTTTATGTGTTTCGAATGATTATTTGTCATCATTAAAACATAAGGAGATCTAGTCAATGTTGCCCCAACAATCTCCCCCTTTTTGATGATGACAATTAAACGAAAGCAAATAAAATTATAAAACGTAGCGAAGATTAAGAACGCCTTTGGTGTAGCTTGTGTCTTGACCTTGCCTTGTAATTTAGTGAAGCCTTCGTCTTTATCTTGAATCGGTCTTCACTCTTTGCTTTCTTTATCCCCCTTTTGTCGAATCAAAAAAGTGGGATAACACTTGGACTTTATCCTTGAACATGACTTGAGCATTGCCTCTTTGATGACATGCTCCTTCTTGAACCTAGCTCCCTTAGCTCGTTGCTCCCCCTTGTTCCAAGACAGGGACCCATGGGTAAAAAACCTCAACTTTGCGGTAACCTAGCTACACAAGAAAACTACCAACAAGCAAAACACAAAAAATCCTCACATGTGGAAGTCCAAAATGGATTAGGTGACCATTTAGATACTTGCAACTAAGGGTGAGCAAACAGACCGGATGGACCGGACCGACCGACAAAACCGACCGGACCGGACCAGACCGAACCGGACCGACCACATTCGGTCCGGTGCTCGGTCTAGGCTTTTTGGTTAATTCGGTCTTCGGTCCAGTCAGTCTGGTCCGGTCCGGTCCGGTCCGGACCGACCAAAAAACCGAAAAAACTTGCCAAATCTTGCCTATTTGGACTGGACCGACCGAAGGACCGACCGGACCGGACCGAGACCGGACCGACCACATTCGGTCCGGTCTCGGTCTATGGTTTTTCCTTAACTCGGTCTTCGGTCCGGTCCGGTCTGATCCGGTTTTTGGACCGTGATCACCCCTACTTGCAACATGGGTTAGTCCACATCAATAATATATATTTAGTCTATTATAACTCCAATAACCATTTGTTGAGCATGATACTATGAATTATATAATATATATATTAAAGATATATGCATATATTTTATCAGGGTGAAGCCCTTTTACCCAAAAAAAGATATATGCATATTGGTCTATAAATACCACCACCAAGAGTCACAATACAATAACACAACAAACACACAAGCATTTTATTAAACACACAACAGGTAGATCATACAACAAAGCCAACATATGATCCTAATACTACTTATTACAACAAGCTTGTGGTGAACCTAAGGTAACATCACTAGGAGTTCATGGTTTCTCTTATTCACGTTTCATCTTTGTCTTGGAGAAACACCCTAAAAATGTCCTTAAGCACCGCGGTCATCACCAACACATCATTGTTGATGGATTTGTGAAGTTCTTTTATTTCCTTTCTAATGGAGAAAACATCACCTTCAACCACTTCTTGGGAGGAGCAACATTTACACTCACGTTCATTGTTGTCCTCAAGTGGTTTATCAAGATCATCGTCCTCTACCAAACAAAATTTGAGGAAGTCCTTTACGATTGGAATATCCAAACTATTAAAGTTATTTCAGTTGATGTTATCATCTTCTTCTTGTGTCATCATCTTTCATTGTTAAAATGAAATGATTATCCAACAAATTCTTCTTCAAAATCCATTTTTTATCTGTGTAGTGAATTATGAGTATCTAAAATAATTGGACTCATAAATTAAAACCATCTCTTCTATTATATTTTCTTTTATTTTATTAATTTATCTACTTTTTTAATTCAAAAGAAATATTTTAATATAAAACAAAACATAACTACTATAAAAGAAGTAAATACATATGATGATTTAAAATTCTAATCGCCTTTGTCTTTATTATAGCACATGCAATAAAATACTTTCAAAGTTAAACATGTGGGTTTTGAACAAAATCTCCGATAATGAGACAAATACAATAATAGTAAAATTTTGCACTAAAATTTTAACGGTTGGTGACACATTTCTTTTGTTCACTCTTTGATTAATAAAATGGAACCACTCATTTACACCATATTTGGCACCAGGCTTATAAAACTATAAGGTTTAAGCTTCTAAAATAAACTGGTTTATAAAATAAATTTTAATTGTTACATATGTTTATAAAATTTTTTATAAACAATAAACTTTCGTATGCTCAAATCTATTGAAAAGGGTGTATGAGACTTATAGTTAGTCAAATTACTTAAATACGTAGTATTTTTTAAAATATAATAGATTATCATGAAAAACCTGAAAATATATCTTAATTTAATTTGATTTATTTTTATGCAATTTACATTAAAAAAAATAAAAATAAATAAAAATAAACTTTAACTCGAATTAATTCGTTAAACAATTTTATAAAAATATAAACTCCAACTTACAGCTTTGTAATGTAAGTTATAGCCCCAAACCCAGCTCCAACTTTAAGCCAACTTCAACCCATTTTGTCCAACATACCTAACCGGTTATTTGTATTTACTGTTGACTTTAGACTACCGTTTTGGGGGGCCCTTGAATGGATCCAAACAGTAAGGGTTAAAATGTCAATTAGACCCTTGAGTAGAGGCAAGCATTAGAATTTAGATGGTTGTTTTCAGAAAAATTATACCCTTATCTTTGAGAAAAATTTATCTACATCATTATTTTCAGGTTTTCTTAAAGAAAACACGTATTCATTGCTAAACATTTTTTTTTTTTATTATTTTTTTTTTTGGACAAGTAAGAGTTGGATAGATAAAGTAATTGTATGATAGCGTGCAGAGCTGGCAAATTGGGTACCTGTTAGGACCTATTAAAACATGTTAAGGGAAAAAATGTACTATGCAATTTTTCTATTTTCTAAAATAATTGTTTTTAATATTCTAGGGTTCAATATTTAACTTTTTTGATACATAAAACGTCTATCTGTCATACTCAAACCACCAAAACCAAGTGTTAAACGAGTCGTTTTCATGTTTGAAACTTATATTATTCGCGCGCTCAAAACCTGTTAAGACACGATTTCCCAGCTCTAATAGCGTGAACTCTGCATGGCTTCTAAACCGAACCGTGCCAAAAAGAGCTTAATCAGACCGATAAACGAACAAAAGATAAAAGTACAAATTAAACAGTCGACCGCACCATGCCAAAAAGAGCTTAATCAGACCGATAAACGAACAAAAGGTAAAAGTACAGATTAAAAAGTCGACCAAATGAGTTCCCGAGGGACGGATCAGATAACATAATCTCGACACATAATATATGTTTTCTTAGCAGTTTGTGGTCAATGAACACACTTATTATTAGCAAATGGTCATCTTAATTGATACTTTTATTTCCTTTTATTTGACTAACCTTAAGTTAATTAGCTTCTAACTTTATCTAATAGCTAATAGTAGTAAATGTTTTAGCCAAGTATAAGATACAAGTTCAAGTTTCATTTGAACATCTTTTGTCTTTTTGTCTAAAGATAACTTCAAGATTAACTTGCGATTACAATAAATATTAAGATCAACTCAAATGGCTTACAATTTAGTTTCAGTATAAATTGAAATTTCTTTTGTAGTTTGGTTTCTGTAATTTTGTAATATATTTAATAATTTTTTTAGTGTTGCATAAGTAAGCCTAGTATTTTTTACACGTGTTCTTTACAAACCGACATTTCATATGCATGTTTCAACTAAGCTAAACTAAACAAGTATGACATATATGAAAACCTATTCAAAAAAATGGTTGTTAAATAACAACCGGATATCTGGAATTGTAGCTTATTCTAGTAACGAAACGTGGCATGTTAGTTACACTTGTGTCAATTAAGTCAACATCTGAAATGTACAAAATTTAACAAGATACGAGAATGACAGCAGTCCGCCGCGTTGCGGGCGGGCCTGTTTTTCGGCCGAGGTGATTTTGCATAAATAAAGTAAAATATTTAGGCGTTGTAATATAAATTTTTCTTTGATCTATTTCCTGAGTTTGCAACTTTATCTATAGTGAGAATCACAATATTGCTATAAGACTGCTCACCAACTATTATAGTGAACATCTACAAGCAGGCCGCATTGCCAAAGTCCAAGAATGCACTTACATAGTGCAGCTGACGACTGCGCCTGGTCTTGCAATCTCGGGAAGCCGGGACATTTGGTGATCCAACATCAGTACCTGCAACAACATATATGATCAGGTTTTACTAATACTAATAAGCAGCACCCATACATGAAGGTGTCGTAGTAAGTTAAGTAGCAGTTTCATCATGCAAAACATAGTATGCGACACCACCAAGATACGGATAATATTAGTTGTACTCACCAAGATTCGGCGTAGTCTGTTGACGCCTGCAAGCATCAATTTCATTTGAAATGACAGAGCTATTCTGTAGGTGTTTATATAACTATATGCGTTGTAAGCACTCTATATATATATATATATATATATATATATATATATATATATATATATATATATATATATATATATATATATATATATATATATATATATATATATATATATATATATATATATATATATATATATATATATATATATATATATATATATATTAAAAAAATTAAAGCTTACATCAACCGCAATCTATAAAAAAAAATATTATACGTCAGTTTGTTCCCTAAGTGATCTTATATAGTCAGCTAAAATACCTTGGGGGCCTCTGTTGAAGGAAGTCTTGGTCACCCGCCAATGAAGAAGGTTTGAAGTGATCAAGCAGGTCAACTAATGCTTTTTCAAAAGGCACTGAGGCACCAATTGCTCTGGAATCGTAAGACAATGACCAATGGCATTTCCAACTGCTGGACATGATGTGTCTACACCATTCATAATGCCACAACAGTTCAATGAATAAGACCCAAACATCTTGTATGTACAAAGTCAGATAGACAAATGGCATTGCATATCGCGTACCTTCAACCGGAGGGCGTGGACTTTCAGTAATAACTCTGTCTTGGCGCAAAACATTTGATGCACTCTCACCAAGTCTCTGTAAATGGAGGTCAGTACTTGATGGCATCCGCAAGCCAGTGGTAGCTGAAATTTGAATCACATTCAATGTAAGTGTATGCAACAATAGTATATGGCAAATTTGAGAAGCACAATATACAGTACCAGGTAACATCTGGTTAGTTGCAAATGGGTCAGGCTGGTGGGTGATGGTAACATCAAACTCAGGTGCACATCCTGTATGGATAGCCATAGTTAAAAAGAACATGTTGCGTTTTTGGTTTATAAATACTAATAGAATGAAAAGGGTATAAACCTAAAGCCATAAGTTCATTTAAAATGTGAACTGCTATAAGTGCAACATACGTATGGACAGCTGCTGCCGCTGGCTTTTTAGTAACACATTTTCAGTAGCCAAGTTTCGTGGTTCAACGTCCGTTCGTCTTTTTCCTTTCTGTTTAGTAATGTCACTGGTAGAGACAGCGGACGGTCGGACGCACGGAGAATGTTGACCGTATCTTTGAGGATCAGTTAGTGCACCAAAGTTATCGGCCACCTCCGGAGAAACTGTCCTGCCAAGAAAGTTCAACACGACAGGACCACGATGCACGCCTACAGAGGGTAACACACAAAAAATTAAGAATGAGTCCAGTATTTGCATTGCTAGTGTGGTATAATAAGACCTACAAAAACACTAACCATCAGTTATATTAGGTTGCTCGGGAGGTACATTAACCTCTGCTATAGTCTCCACATCCCTTACAAATTCCATGTTGTAAATTTCACCAGTCCTGTTATTTATAGCTGCATTGCAACAAAAGACGACATCAAACAACCTTCACACTAAAGGAAGCAATAAAAGTGTACGATAAAACATATATAAACTACACATTACCATAAGTTGGGTCAATTGAAACACCTTCAGTAGCCAACCTTTTATTTGCCGGATATAAAATTTAACTTGTACATTATTCATAGATAGAAATTTATATTCAAGTAGCACACTATTACCATTGCAACCTGTGTTCATGTTTCACTGTTTTCATGTGTTCCAAATGTACATAAGTATATATATTATACATTTATGTAGTTAACAGATTGTATCTAACTTGTGCAGTTAACTTCCTATGAGAGTCAAATGTAAGATGATGTATACCATCTGTTAACTTCTTTTATTTTCTTTTTTTACGTTAGGAGCACAAATTTCCAGTATGAAATTGAAACTAATCATTTCGCGTGTTTGTGCACAAATCAAGTTATGGTACCACAAAATTGTTATTTATCTCATGTTCAAGTATAAATATATAAAGAATATCAAAGAAAGTTTCAAGAAACCAAGGGGTATTTCAAATTGGGCTTATCTACTTTGAAAATAAGCAATATCCACTAATAAGCACTCAATTATAAAAAAAGAAACTAATTTTAAGAATTAGGATTAGAATACTTACATAAATTTTAAAGCCTTGCTTTGCAAATAACGAATCCAAACACATCTCTACATAGTGCTTAATAGCTTTTAGAGCCTGCAACAAAGCAATTATAATTTACACGCCAACAATTGAGTAGAATACAACAAAAATTTACCCTTAGCAATATCAACAATTCCAGAAGAGTTAAACAACGGACCCAACTTTCGACTGTGATAATCATTTGTTTTCCTTCTTCAACCGCTTATATCTGTAATTCATAATAACAAACAGCAAACGAAACCTAAAAATCAGGCTAACTATAACCTTCCTAAATTTTTTAAGGTATAATCGAAATATTTTTTTCCTTATTAAACCACATACCTGCATCGATTCTCTAATCTAGACCTCAACCAGACTTCACCACAAAGATCAGCAGCCAATTCACATGGAACATATGTTGATACCTGCAAAATCAGATACCAAACTTACTTAAATTACATACCTTTTTGCTTCTACCTGTAGCCAAAAAAAAGGAAAAGGAAAAGTGAAACCATAAATCCTTTGTAATTGAACATGAATCAACCTCAAAATTTTTGGTTTGACAGTGATTTCATTATACATTTATATAATTCCCGTCAAGAACGACGATGTTTTGCCTCTTCCGTTTCCCGCCAAAAAAAACAGGCCGATGATTAGCCCAATCTCCCATTTCATTGGCCCGTTTAATGGTCCTCTATATAGTTTTTCTTATAAACAAAACACACAATGACACACATAAAGCTAGAACGTTCCCGAACCCTGCCATCAAACCCTCCGCCATCCATCGAATGAAATCACTGTCAAACCAAAAATTTTGAGGTTGATTCATGTTCAATTACAAAGGATTTATGGTCGGAGGGTTTGATGGCAGGGTTCGGGAACGTTCTAGCTTTATGTGTGTCATTGTGTGTTTTGTTTATAAGAAAAACTATATAGAGGACCATTAAACGGGCCAATGAAATGGGAGATTGGGCTAATCATCGGCCTGTTTTTTTTGGCGGGAAACGGAAGAGGCAAAACGTCGTCGTTCTTGACGGGAATTATATAAATGTATAATTAGACACTCCCTATCATTGGAACTCTCTGGCGGTCTAACACTTGGCAAATGATGGATGGTAATGACGTGCTTTTAATTTGATCACTGATGAAATTTGTGAATCAAGAGGTTGACTTATCGATAACCACCCCGTGTATATTATCATAAGCAAAAGGTATTGAATGTGATATCTTTATTGTGTTAGTATCGGATCATCGTGTCAGTTTATATAAAAGTTACACAAATTTGAATTTAACTTAAAAATTGAAACCAGACAAATAGGTAGTGATAATACAAGGTATATTTAGATCGATCTTGAGCTCAACTGCTCAAGGAAACCTAAATGTTAGTCCACGCGAAATAGCATGGATCTTAGTTTCAGAGCTCCAATTGCCTGTCACAATATGACACTAAACTGTTACTTTTGGGTATCGTTTCAATGAACATTGAAGAAAATATCGAATGATACTGATATATACATATGTATGGAAATGTCATTTATTGAGGTATATACTTATTTGAAAGATGTATTATATTTTCCAAAATTGACTTCAATTAACAATTATCTGATCGCACGCCTATAGACCAACTCGATAAGGCACTACAAGAAAAAAGCCTTTTAGTGACACCATTTTTAATGACACACAAAAAAAGTGTAAGTGAAAATACATGTTTACTTACACTTTAAAAAAAAATGTAAGAAAAAGTTTAACTTTTACCCACACTTTACGTAAAATGTAAGCAAAAGTCTATTTATGCCTACACTTTTAGAAAAGTGTGAGCAAAAATCTAATTTATACACACACTTTTTAAAAAGTGTAAGTAATAGTGTTACTTTTGCCCACACTTTTTAAAAAGTGTGAGCAAAAGTCTAATTTATACACACACTTTATGTAGAGTGTGAGAAAAAGTGTAGTTTTACTCACACTTTTTTGAAAGTGTCAGTAATAGTCTTACTTTTACCCATACTTTTTAAAAAGTGTGAGCAAAAGTCTAATTTACACACACACTTTACATAGAGTGTGAGAAAAAGTGTAGTTCTACTCACACTTTTTGAAAAGTGTAAGTAATAGTCTTACTTTTACCCACACTTTTTAAAAAGTGTGCGCAAAAGCGTAGTTTTTATTAAAAAGAAATGTTATGAAAAGTCTAACTTGTATCTGTACTTGTTGTAAAATGTAAATACGAGGCTCGTTTTTGTTTACGAGATTGTTAGATTTTAAGTGTATTAAATCAACTGAAAACCGAAACGAACCGGTCTAACCCAAACCGAACCAACCTTACTCGGTTTGGTTTTCTACTTTACATATTGCTGGTTTTTGGATTCGGTTTGGCTCGGTTCGGTTTGAGCCAATGGAAAAAAAACACACCTAAACCATCTATACCGAACCG
>JARVZY010008151.1:0-20002 GCA_030686995.1 Artemisia argyi | reverse complement strand
TCATGAATGACTCATTGCTTAGAGGTTGCTCTTTGCATAAGGTCGGTTTAGCACTTTAGTCACTAGAAATCGTTAAGAGATTAATAATTGAATATGGCCTAATTTGTGTTTTCATACGTATGTTTGTTGTTATTTAGATGATCAGATTGATTACATACACAATTGGTGGTCGTGCTTATTTAAACTTCATGGGCAACGAATTTGGGCATCCAAAGGTGAGATTATCAAAATATATTATCTATATATTATTTCAAGAACCCGAGAGAATGCAAGTAATGTTTGTTGTTATTATGTTTGCTAGCGAGTGGAATTCCCCACAGAAAGTAACGATTTTTCATTCTCGCTTGCTAACCGGGATTGGGATCTACTTGCTAAACCAGGGGTTCATCAAGATTTGCTTTCCTTCGAGAAGGTACCGCATTACTTTAACTAAACACGACTTTACGTAAGTCAGTAATATAAATTAATCTTAGGGTTAAATTTTTTTACAGGATATGATGGACTTGAACAAATTAGAAAGAATAATTTCACGATGGCTTCCTAATATTCATCATGTCAACGACACTAACATGGTGAGTTGTTTATGGTCTAAAATTTTTCAAGTTTTAATCACTTGAATAGACTTTAAGAAATATAACGAACTGAGTGTTGTTTTTACGTGGGCACAGGTGATATCGTATTTACGAGGCCCATTTCTCTTCATCTTTAACTTTCATCCCTCAAATTCATACGACAGATACAACGTAGGCGTGGAAGAAGCCGGAGAGTATCAAGTAAAGATAACTTGTTTTTTTTAGAAACAAATTTAATAATCTTATGTACATTGTTGTGATATCTTATAATTATTTTAACACAGATTATTCTGAATACCGATGAAAAGAAGTACAGTGGTCAAGGATCAATAGTGCAGGATCAATACATTCAGAAAACAATGAGTAGAAGGTAAGCCATTTTTTCGATTAAATTTTATACATTTTAGGCCAAACTTAAGTTAAGTTTAAAATTATCAAAATATGTCGTGTTGCAGAGTTGATGGTATGCGTAACTGCCTAGAAGTACTTTTACCGAGCAGAAGTGCTCAAGTTTACAAATTAACCAGAATTTTGAGAGTATGAACATTGCAAGCCAGCGATATTCGGAGATTATGTGTACGAAGGCCTAAAAAGCCTGTAAATTTTGTTCAATGGATCTACATCATTCAAACAAACGGGTCCCTATTAAGGTACCATTTGTCCATATGTTTGATCTAGAGTCGTATTTGTTTGACTTTGAATGTCAAACTTGTATATAATTATCAAAGCTGTTTATTAGAACTTAGAAATACAAAAATGAAAGAACCCAAATTACGTAACTGGGTCTGGCATATATACTAGGTACATCTACTGCTTCTAATACTAGCAAAATATGCTGTTCTCGGTATGGTCAAATATCTAAGATGCCTCTTCACAAAGTCTGCGTTTTTTTTTTGTGATGCAGTGAATCCCAATGCATCAACAATTGTAGCCCTAAACCTATTAATGTTAATCCTCATATCTTGCCCAGCTAAATGCGTCGCCCGACCCACTTGATAGTTCAAGTTCAAGTTCACTGCCACAATGATGGGTTCACAACACAGATGGTCCCAACCGTATGTGTCAACAAGTGTACTCTCCTCATGAGGTTCAATCTTGTACTCCAAATGCTTTACTCCCGTATCTTTTGCTGGTTCACCGAAGTAATTACTCGACACCCTTTCAAGACCCAAAGGCCTGATTTGTATCAAAACCGCCCTGTTAGGTAAAACACTGTATTTGTTTACCACAAGGAAAAATCTCTTCAAATCCCACATCATCTTTTCCGACCGAACTACGATCACATGGAACCCCAGCTCTTCCATCATTTTCACCATTTCGGCTTCGTTTAAAAACTTCTGTGTTGTTGTGTGTGAGATTAGAAGCAGGACCGAGGAATTGAGAGACTTGTAGACGCTTATTAGTGTCTTCAACTAACGCTCTATCCTCATCTTTGTTATAACTATTTACTAGCTCTTGTGAGTCATTTTAACATCATTGTCGTTCCAAAAAAATGTAGTTTGAAAGAATTTGAACATCGCCCTAGCTCATCAAAGACCCTTAACTTTTGCAACAGCCCCTCATCGTAGATCATCAAGCTCATTCACGTCACCGGCTAAGTTTGGAACACACGATTAAATTAGGAACACCTATATTTTAATTCACATGGTTATGCAAAATGTTATTTCCATGGTGCTTCCATCATAGGAAAAATAAATTTGTTGCTCGAGTATATTTAATTGCCTTTCCCTTGAAGCATATGCATGTCAAAAGGAGGTTTTCCTAAGTTCTACTTTATTAATTTGTTTCATTTTCATAACACTGGTATTAGATATCAATACGGTTAGCAATTGTTATTAGCTTCTAAATAACTTATAAGATGGAAATTTACTTCTAAAGGATAGAATGTGATTCTTTCATTGAGGGGTAAGTTTAAGTAAAATTTGAAGCCCTACAAGTAATACCAAAATTACATTTGCTTCCCATGTGCCTATTTTATTGTATCCAGTTAATTGCATTCCTATTTGCTACAAAATTTTGGAAAAAAAATGACACCTCTTTTGTGTATTCTCTTGGCAATCGAAATAAATGTTATCATGCTCCTTTCGTTTAGGACACCTCTAAGAAGCCTAGCAATGTTTGTGTTGGATCGTTTCAAGGAGGGTCGAGGTCCCATTATGTCTACCGTTTCGGTGACATTGTTCTTACTCTTATTGTCAAGTTTGTATAGCATATTCAGGATTCAGAAGCGTTCAATGGAGACTGGAACCGTAAATCAAACTGATCATGTGCTTTTGGCCAATCATATACTTGATGCGTCGCTCATGGGTACGTTTCATTTCTATTCCTTAACTTTTGATCCCAAGTAAACCGCGTTTTAAATTTTATATGATATATATGATACAGGTTTTTGCTTATTCCTCGGACTCATGATAGATAGACTTCATTACTATGTTAAAAGGTTCGATTATTCTGAGAGCGTCAAATCCTTTACCGCGAAAGAAAGTTACGTGACTGAATCAGATTGAGTCGACCCCAATGTATATAAATAAAGAAACAAAGTCATATTATTTCATTATTCAATAGAACTTATTACATGATTTGAGTTAAGCGATATGATCATGTATAATATTCAAAATTTCATGAATTTGTATATTGTGTTCAAGTGAATTAGTAATGTTTATAAGTTTACTAACAAACACAACATACATTGGACTAAGCCCAATAACAAACGACAAAAAGACTTAAATTGAGATAGTCCAAAAATCACACAGCCCGGCCAACAAAATGGCATTAAGCTAGCTTCTATCCTTTTACATGGATAGCTACTAGAGCGAAAGTTTAGTTTTAAATTGGATAGAGTGGTTCGTCTTTGTAATAACTGTTTGAGCAAACTTCCGTAAGTGCTCTTCAGCCCTAATCCTTAGGAGGTCCTGCAGCTGCTCCTGTGGAGGCCTCGTAGTTGCTCTCGCGGAAGTCTTGCAGTGGCTCCTTTGTCTCTAGGCAGAAATAAGAAAGAACACCGTTAGCTCGCCTCGGGTTTTTAATCCGAGACCAAGCTCCGGTGTGAGAATAAGTATATGCTTGACATAAGTTTTAGTGAGAGAAACTAGAGAGAGATAGTAAGAGAGGTGAGTGAGAAGTAGAGTGTGTGTGTTCATATGTGTGAACATCTCCTTTTATACTACCTGGGCTTAGCCCCACGACAAAAGGATTGTGGGGACTAAGTTGTCTTCTAGGGGCAGCACACATATCGCTGAAGAGTGTCAGGCGTGGTCCTCGGGGTCCAAGTTGTTGTTATGCTACAAGTACCGGTTGTGGACCAAAGCCTCTGTGCTCATTTGTACATCATTGTACTTGTATGTCAGTGGCTATTGTACCAGCACCGATGCAGGCACTGCTTCCGTCACTATGCATCATGTCCAGGCACTGCTCCATCATAGAGTGGATTTGTCTTAGAAATATTAAGGACTAATTGTGATTATCTCTTCCAAAGTATCCGGAGGAGACCATACCTCATCATGTCCCCCCAGTCTAGTATTAACGTATTGCCAAAGAGTTGGTACTAGACTCAGAGAATTTTGTCTGATCATTCGAATGTCTCGATCGGAGGTGAAAGAGTTTCCAAGAATGCCAATAATTTCCAATACAAGAGTGGGTCACTAACTATACTATTTCACCTGTCCCAAAAGATTTGGCTATTCATGCACCTACTCCGGAGAAGATTATTGCCACTTGACCTGATCACAAAGTGGTTGCAAAGGCCAAGGTAGTGACCAAGCAAAAAACCTCTACTAAGCTGCAAGAGCCTTCCGATGCAACCAAAAGGTGCGGATTGACCAAGAGAAGTTCTGAAGCAGGGTTTAGTGAGCCATCAAACGAAAAAGGTGATGAGATTGATGAGAGACTTTCTCCTCTTGACTGTATAAGTATTCGGGGTGCGACGGGAAGAATATCGATTCGGTTGGCGATTCCCACTTGGTAATTCACACCGCATATTGGTGATGAATTATACGCCATGTCTCGATAGTCAAGACTAGACCTGAATCCACTTCCCGAAGTGATGTTCCTTATGTTGTTAGTCGCTTGGATCGTGCCGATATTGTGCCTTAATGTCGAAGTTCGCTAGTTAGAAAGTTTGCTCATTCGTCTGAGTGTTTTGTTCGGAGGTTAAGAGATTTTTGGAACATACCAATAATTTTGTACCTTGTATCTCATCATGCCCCCCAGTCTAGTAGTAACGTGCTGCCAAAGAGTTGGTACTAGACTTCTGAAAATTTGTCTCACCGGTTGAGTATTTCGCTCAAAGGTCTATGTTAGAGTTCTTTGCCTACTCCGTCGTTGTGTTTCATTCGGAGCTTTATTCGACTGGAATCACAACACGAGGCTGTCATTTGGAGTTTTATTTGGTTAGAATAACAACTCGAGGGTTTCATTCGGAGTTTCATCGAAACTTGAAGACTTCGATCGGCAGTTTTTGTTGGAAGAGTTGGGTAAACCATGGGTGAGGATCTTGATCGGAGGTATTCTTATACCGAAGGACCTCGATCGGAGGTATCCTTACAAACTGAAGGATTTTCTTTCAGAGTGTTTCATTCGACTAGCATCACCAACTTGGAGCTTTTTTCGAGTAGCTTCACAAACATAGAGTTTCGATTGGAGCTCTAGTCATGAATAACATTACAAACATATAGTTTCGTTTGGAGCTTTCCATCGGAGAGGAACTCGTTCGGAGGTAACCCGACCACAAGGGTTTCGATTGGAGTTCTCCATCGGAGGAAAGTGTTTGGTATTTCAAACAAGGTTTTCGATTGGGAGTACTTTTTTCTCGATCTGAGGTACTCATTAGTCTCGATCGAAGTACTCACTAGAGAGTTTCGAATGGAGCTTTCCATCGGAGAGGAACTCGTTCAGAGGTAACCCGACCACAAGGGTTTCGATTGGAATTCTCCATCGGAGGAAAGTGTTTGGTATTTCAAACAAGGTTTTTGATTGGGAGTACTTTTTTCTCGATCCGAGGTACTCATTAGTCACGATCGAAGTACTCACTAGAGAGTTTCGAATGGAGCTTTCCATCGGAGAGGAACCTGTTCGGAGGTAACCCGACCACAAGGGTTTCGATTGGAGTTCTCCATCGGAGGAAAGTGTTTGGTATTTCAAACAAGGTTTTTGATTGGGAGTACTTTTTTCTCGATCCGAGGTACTCATTAGTCACGATCGAGGTACTTACTAGAGAGTTTCGAATGAAGCTTTCCATCGGAGAGGAACTCGTTCGGAGGTAACCCGACCACAAGGGTTTCGATTGGAGTTCTCCATCGGAGGAAAGTGTTTGGTATTTCAAACAAGGTTTTTGATTGGGAGTACTTTTTTCTCGATCCGAGGTACTCATTAGTCACGATCGAAGTACTCACTAGAGAGTTTCGAATGGAGCTTTCCATCGGAGAAGAACTCGTTCGGAGGTAACCCGACCACAAGGGTTTCGATTGGAGTTCTCCATCGGAGGAAAGTGTTTGGTATTTCAAACAAGGTTTTTGATTGGGAGTACTTTTTTCTCGATCCGAGGTACTCATTAGTCACGATCGAAGTACTCACTAGAGAGTTTCGAATGGAGCTTTCCATCGGAGAGGAACTCGTTCGGAGGTAACCCGACCACAAGGGTTTCGATTGGAGTTCTCTATCGGAGGAAAGTGTTTGGTATTTCAAACAAGGTTTTTGATTGGGAGTACTTTTTTCTCGATCCGAGGTACTCATTAGTCACGATCGAAGTACTCACTAGAGAGTTTCGAATGGAGCTTTCCATCGGAGAGGAACTCGTTCGGAGGTAACCCGACCACAAGGGTTTCGATTGGAGTTCTCCATCGGAGGAAAGTGTTTGGTATTTCAAACAAGGTTTACGATTGGGAGTACTTTTTTCTCGATCAGAGGTACTCATTGGTCACGATCGAAGTACTCACTAGAGAGTTTCGAATGGAGCTTTCCATAGGAGAGGAACTCGTTCGGAGGTAACCCGACCACAAGGGTTTCGATTGGAGTTCTCCTTCGGAGGAAAGTGTTTGGTATTTCAAACAAGGTTTTCGATTGGGAGTACTTTTTTCTCGATCAGAGGTACTCATTGGTCTCGATCGGAAGTACTCACTAGAGAGTTTCGAATGGAGCTTTCCATAGGAGAGGAACTCGTTCGGAGGTAACCCGACCACAAGGGTTTCGATTGGAGTTCTCCTTCGGAGGAAAGTGTTTGGTATTTCAAACAAGGTTTTCGATTGGGAGTACTTTTTTCTCGATCCGAGGTACTCATTAGTCTCGATCGGAAGTACTCACTAGAGAGTTTCGAATGGAGCTTTCCATCGGAGAGGAACTCGTTCGGAGGTAACCCGACCACAAGGGTTTTGATTAGAGTTCTCCATCGGAGGAAAGTGTTTGGTATTTCAAACAAGGTTTTCGATTGGAAGTACTTTTTTCTCGATCTGAGGTACTCATTAGTCTCGATCGAAGTACTCATTGGAGAGTTTCGAATGGAGCTTTCCATCGGAGAGGAACTCGTTCGGAGGTAACCCGACCATAAGGGTTTCGATTGGAGTTCTCCATCGGAGGTACCTCGGAGGTTTCCATCGGAGGGTTTACGGAGGTTTCCATCAGAGGTAATTCCCACTTCTCTCGTATCATATACCAATATGTATATATTATGCATGTACTTAAGCATAACAAAAGAAACCCACCAGCTAGACATTCTTTGTGTAACCATTCGAAGAATTCTCATTCAGAGGAGAATCCTACCCGGAGCAGTGGCTCTTTATTCATACATTTGTTATGTTATCTTAGTATTTGCACATTTTTGGATGTCTTGGTGTTTCGTATGTACAATGCTTACAATATCACGGATAGCACCACACCCTGAATCGGTAGGGTTTCCCAGAGTAACATCTGTTAGCCACTCATAGATTTTTACAATTATGGATGCACAACATTAATATTATAATTGTGCCATTGATATTTTCGATGCGTTCCAACACTTAGATAAATACACAACACATATTGTGTTTGACACACATTTGCCAATGCAGCAGCTGCACATGCAGCAGCTGCCGATGCAGCAGCTGTTGACAGAGTGTCTAGTTCGGTATAACGCATTTACCATTATATTTTGTAGGTTTAGTGCACCGACATACTTATTCCATGTTTAGATGTAGCACTCAGATCAATATCTTTGTGTTACTTTTATATTTTGATGTAGCGTGTGCTTATATGCAGCGCATACCAATGTAGCACCTTATAATGGTGCTTTTAATATATGCATCACTTAGATATCCTTGTTCTACCCTCTCCCTCAAGTGTAGCTACTTACCGGAGAGTAACTACTAGAGCCAAGTAGAGGTTGCTCAACCAAAGATTTTACCATCACTCCTGAGGAGGTTATGCGCTAGTTAGTAATTGTTCCATTGATTATTTTACCATCACTCCAGAAGGGTTGTTCCGCCACTTCGAAAGAGTTTATGGGCTAGTTGGAGTTTTAGCCAGATCAAAGATTGTACTATCACTTCGGATGTCAATCATTTATGTGGATCATCACAAGTGCATAAACTAAGTCAAGGTTGTTCATCCTTAAGATGTTTCGGAGACGTCCCTCCACGGAAGTGTCCTTCCGTATAGTACTAAACCACATGTTTGCGTTATTACTAGGCCCTGGCGTGCAAGTCCTCCACGGGCACTACCTGCTGTTGATGTATTCTGGACCTAAGTCCTTTGAGTTGCTTAACTTGCCAACTCATGAATGTAGTTATAGTATGTGTACATTCCACTACCGATGTAGCTAGTCATCTGGTAGCCTATACGCGCGAAAGGAAAGGTGGGTGTTCCCGGCCTTCTGCTACGGAGTCAATTAGCAAAGGTTGCTCAGCCTAACCACCGATGGTACAATTTCACCATGGGGAACACATTAGTAGGAGTTATCCTTTTTCGTACGGAGGTAGCGAACCATCCGACGTTATTTGATTGTTTTATGATAACAAGTTCAATAACACAATCTAGACAGAGGTTGTTTTATAGACTCTGCTTCCTCCCATTATTTATGAAATGAAGGAAATAGTCTTTAGCCGGGGCATAGTCGGGGATCCCATCCTAGAAAAGAAGCGAATAGCCTCTATCTCCTTTTCAAGGAGGTTCCGATGCCTCTGGCTATAGCATGACTACTCCGACGAAGGAAGTACGTAGTTCTCATTCATTACACTCGAAGGATGAATTTTCTCATATCACTCCCGATGAGTGCCTAACCGAGCATGTTCATAAGATCAGAGCTATTACTTGTGACACAAAACTACACATTGGAGCTCTCTCCCATATAGTAGGATAAGACATTTATATGTATATGACTATAGGATGGCTCCGAAGATACATTGGCCCGGAGGCCTATCGCGTAACGGAGCATTGGGTGCATGCTCTTATACCTTTGCATTCTAGCTCTTTACGGATCATACCCCTAAAGGTGGGTATTCGACAACCCGTATGTGAATCATTCTCACAAGAACAATTACATTTTAGACTGTAGCTCACGGTGCAATATCATGGAACAAGCTTATAGTTTAAGTCAAGCCTAGTGACTAATAGGGTGGAGATACTCCTCCGGAGGAGACACTCCCCTTAAGGAGGCACTCCTAATCCACTAGATGACATCGTCTTGCCAATTGGTGTAAACTATGCATGCTCCTAGAAAGCCTAACACGATGCTCCTTCATGCACAACGTGTGTTTTAGGTATGAGGTCTAAATATATACTTTGGATATGGTGATATGCATTGTTCACAAGAGGCTAAGGCGAGATTAACAGTTGCGGTACCAACAGATCTATTTATGTGCTTTTTAAATTCTCATGGAATCCTTAGAACACGTGAAAACAAAGAGTTCAAGCACTTACAAGTATTTGCAACTGATATGTGAGATAGAACGAGTGGGTGCAAGACGAATGGCGCTTCGCATGGCCTTGATCCATCTGAGGAGTATCTTTTGACCTCTACCGATGGACTTTCCCAAGACTCCTCCGATCCAGCACCTCATGATCCTCCGCACCAGAGTCTACGGGGAATTACTTTCTCCTTGCCCTTATTGTCTAGTTCCATCACGGTCCTTAACACCTCAATGTATTGCTTCATGAACTTCGGGGAAGGTCCTTCATGAACTGGTCCGGCGGGGACGGAGGATCCTCTCGGAGGAGTTCTCCCAGTCCCTTGTATCCCGGTGTTCAAGTTTTTCCCTTCCTCCGAATGAGAATCCCGGTGTTCTCTCTTATTTCAACCAAGTTTTTCCCGGTGTTCAACTTTTAACTCGTTCCTTGTGTGTCATCTTTATATCATTGCCGTTACAAAAAAATGTAGCTCGAAATAAATTTGATTGACACCCTCATCGAAGACCCTTAACTCTTGTGTCACCCCCTCATCGCATATCATCAAGCTCATTCACGTCACCGGCTAAGATTGGTTAGCTTAGACACAAGTAACTTAGAAATTTCCGATGTTTTAATTCATATAGTTAAGCAAAATGTTACAGTACGTATAAATTTGATAAACACACGTTGGTTGCTCGAGTGTATTTAATTGCCGCCTTTGAAGCATATGCATGTGAATCAAATGTCAAAAGTTTTCCTACATTTTACGTTTTTTTTTTAATTTTCACCACGTCGAGTGTCACCACGTCTCTATCCAAGATTTAAAGCACACCAATTCGCACCTGACTAGTAGTATTCGCCAAATCCAAAGTCGTGATTGTTTCTTTGAAAAACTTTTCCAAGTGAGAGGCATGAGCTATCATGACGACTTTAGACTCCCCAATGTCAATCAAGTTGGAGAGTGTCGCACCTCATCGTTAGAGTGTCGTGAGGATTTGGAACGAATTCTCCGTAAGAGTGAGAGTGAAGGTAAATACTGTACTTCGGGATTAGAACACAATATTTTTTTGGTGCAAAAGGTGAATTTATATTTAATATACCAAAAGACTGTACATCAGGAAACATAAAAAACAAAGATTTGGAGACTCCCAAATCTTATACAATCTGAATACAGAACCTACATATCACAAAACTACCAAACTTCACATTTTTCTGATATCATACATACTTACATCCGATATATGCTACAACTAAACTCTGACTAAACAGAACACTTGCATTCTGCACTTTCATTGACAATACATCAATTCACTTTTTTTTGCACCTACCATCTAGATTTATTTCCATTGCTCCAATCCACCAAGTCACTCAACCTGCAACCACCGTAGACAAGGTGGAATTGGAGAATGGCATCAGTAGTTGGCCTTCTTCTTCCAAAGGCTCAAAAGCAACCGAAGGTAAATATTTTATTTAGGCTAAATTACAAAAAATCTAGGGGTAATGTTTCAAGTCTGTGTAACAATTTTTTTTTTTTTGGGGGCAAATTAATGTACTAAAATTTCAAATTTCGTCACTCTGATGTATTTTCGGACCATTTTACCCTTCAATTTGTTAAGATTCCTTTTATCAAAGAGGGGTAAAATTGTCTGAAAATACATCAGAGTGACGAAATTTGAAAGTTTAGTACATGTTTGCAAAATAAAAAGTTTTTTTTACACAAGTAAAATACATTTTAAATACATTAACCCAAAAATCTGTGTGGTAAGTCATTTTTGCACCCAATGCACCTCCCAAACTTTAAATACGAATAATGTTTTTAGGGTTCACACTTTGTTACAATTTATGTTATTTTCACTGACGACCGTTAAAAAATCCTCTTAGTCATGGTCAAAGGGCATACAAAATGAATAATTTACCCTCGTCTTCTTGAATATGTAACTTTTCAAATGCCCAAAACATAATGTACAAACATTCTCATTCTTCATTTCTTTTTATACCAACATTATTAAACCTAATATGTATTAATCAATTACCACTCCACAATTTCCCCAAAATTTAATAAATAGTTGAACATGAACAGAGGGTATGTTTGAGAACAACATCCATCGCAAATGTAACTCAAAACCTTTTTAACAACCCCATTTTACAAACGAATCCAAAACTAGTATTTATATAACTAAATATCAATTTAATATACATGACTTCTAATGCGATGACCAACAAAATGCCTACTATCTAAAACATATTTTGAAATTTTGGCCAACTGCTAATCGAATATGATATATATGTAAGTAAATGACTAAAGAGGAACATCATCAAGTACTTGGGGTACTAGATGAACTAACATAATTCTCTCTCATACATTGAAAGGATTTAAGCTAGCGTAGGATGCACAATCTCTCACAATATATCTCTCACACTTAACACATTTGTAGTAAGTATAGAATGTACTCGAAATAGATGGCTGTTAGAGGATCATTGTATGGGCTTCGCCCGGTTTACATTTGTGTATGGGCCTCGACCCATTGACAATCTTTATATGTATTCATTGTACTTGTTCAATGGATGATTAAATACAAACACACACATTCGGTATTAGGGTTTTACAGGAGGTGTTGCCATATGAGATGATTTAAGGAATAAGTCATGGAGAAGTGCTGATTCAGAGAATGAAAGATGGTTTTGTCTGAAGAATTCCGAGGGTGCGTAATGGAACCTCCACCGGATTTAAGCGTCAAATTCATGGGCATGGAGGGTGGAAGGTGACACATGCCCAAAAAGTTAACATATTAGGTGTAAATGAACAGGAGGGAGTTCGTGTATTATATGGGCAGAGTCCCGGCTCTTCAAGACGGAAATAGACAATTATCCCCAAATTTGTGAATGGAACCAGTCACAGTGGATCAAAGCTGACCCATTGGAGAATGTTTGAATACACACTAGCAGATAAGTTACCAGGAGACGACAATGTGAGTAATAGGGCTTTATGCACAATTGAAAACATAACACAAGCTGGGGCAGTCCACGTTGGCGTAAATCTGCAATTGAGCTTATATAGGCTAACAATGGCATCTTGTTGTAAATATGTTTTGAAGCCTCCATGCGTTCCCAGGAGGGAACATCTGCAAAAGTAAGACAACCTATATATTTAGAACTTTGCTTTATTACAAATAGTTTTTTTTTTTTTTTTTTTTTTTTTTTTTTTTTTTTTTTTTTCAAAAGTTGTGCAACATCTACTTTATCAAATAAAACTATAATTTGGTACACCTCTTAAAAATGTGTAACAAGCGACAAGTTACAAGGTCATCACAAGGACCGTTCAACCATGACAAAATACATGTAATTAACATGAAAGGGAATGTGAATAAAGTGATAAATGTAACCGGAAATAAATTATATCTACCTTAATGTTATACTTCCAAGACCACCTATTTCAACAATAATGTCAAGATAATCACCATGCCACATGCCACACACGTCTTACATGGCCAAAATCCATGGTTGGTTCAAACACAAGCTTGATGAATTATTAGTAGAACTCAAAGATTTATAAACAACTCTAAATGTCACTTCTTAATGTTGCCTCCTAATGTCTTCCACCATTTCTTTGGGTGAATTAATTGGGTTTGAGTAGCAAGATAGATATGAAATAAAAATGTGTTTGTGTTTGTATTTATTTATAGGGGTGTATTAAAGGGGGTGGTGAGAGCCAATGGGAGTGAAGTGTGTGGATCGGGTAGGAGGACCGTTGGATTGAAATAGATCTTGTGGTTGATGATGAGATTTGTGTTTGTTATAGTGTGTGTATTTTTGTGAAGGTGAAGAGGGAGTAAAAAAAGTAGTTGGGTGATTTTATTTCTTGCGATTTGGTGGTTGAGCAACATAAATAACAAGTAAATATTTGGGTATGAATCAACTTGGCTTTTGAAATACGGTAAATCATTGATCTCCATGATTTAGAACAAAATCAATGTTAATAGGCCAAACTGTTAAATATGAATTTTAATAAAGAAACAAATTGTCATACGAGCGAACTTTGCAATTTAACTTTGTCATATGGTTATTACGTTTGAATGTATTTTTTCTTGTTTACAAAAAAAGTAATGTTGTTTATCATACAAGGTCACGTATTAGTGCAAAGTGGCTAAGAATAAACAGTTTGTTGATTTTCCGTGGTCTGATGACCTTAGTATAAATCGGGCCTCACGTTGTTGAGGGTTTCAAATTCCTTATTCACATGGTTGAATTAGAGAAAAAATGTTATATAATTTAGATTGTTTATTGCTCTCGTTATTATTCATGTATAGTTTGAAAACATATTTTTATATTCATAGTGTACATGACTATACCGAAAACTATCTTAAGAAATTCCTTAATTCAAACTTTAATTTTAGAGTATGGGGAGTCATAACACAAGTTAGGAAATAAAACCATGTCACGTAAGCGCCACATCATCTCAGCAACAAATAACATAACACCAAAAAAACACCAGGAAATCATAACACCAAATAACACCACTTTTTACAAATTCTACCCTCAACAAATTCATTTATTAAACATTCAAATATTTTATTAATAAAACTTAAACATTACAATACAAAATAAAAACATTAAAAAAAAGTACGAATTAAAATACGGATTGAACAATACGATAAGTAAATAAGTAAAACTAGTCGTCCTCTTCTTCCTCAAAATCCCCACGATTACGCCAAATATGCTCCATAAGATTGAGTTGGAGACTAGCATGAACATCTTTGTCACGGATTTCTTTTGCCTTTTGATGACGCTTATCACATCTATCAATCCACCTGTCTTGCATTTGTCTAGCCGGATCCTGGAAAATTTCTTTGTATTCACTTACATGAAACTTTTGATCTTTTAGAATCATGTTATGCAATATGATGCAAGAATACATGATTCGACTTATCTTGGTAACCTGGTAAGCACGCGCTGGTTGTTGTATTATTCCTCATCGTCCTTGGAGAACACCAAAAGCACGTTCAATATCCTTTCGTGCTGCCTCTTGACGTCGTTTAAATAAAGTGTGTTTATCATCAACGGTATTATTGAATGATTTGACAAAAGTAGCCAACTGTAGGTAAATCCCCTCGGCTAAGTAGTAACCTTTTTCAAACACAAGTCCATTTACCTCAAATGGAGCTGCAGGGGAATCATCATTCAGCAAGTCATCGAACAACGGCGAATTATCTAAAACATTGATATCATTATTCGCACCCGCTACACCAAAAAATGCGTGCCAAATCCACAAATCCTACGACGCAACAGCTTCAAGCAATATAGTCGGGTATTTTTTATGACCACAAACATATTGCCCTTGCCATGACACCGGACAATTTCTCCATTGCCAGTGCATACAATCGATGCTACCAAGCATTCCCGGAAAACCATGTTCCTTCTCATGTTTTGCATATAGGTTTTGAACGTCATGCATATTTGGTTTTCTTAAAAACTCTCCTTTAAACAAATCAATAATGCACTTATTGAAATTATCTAGACAATCACGTCCGGTACGTGCACTCATTTGCAAATACTCATCGAACGCATCCAGTGAGTTGCCATATGCCAATTGGCGTATGGCCATAATGCATTTCATTAAAACACTAATACTCATCCGACCAGTAGCATCGGGTGCTTGGGAAAAGTATGCAAAATTATCCGGAAGATGATCGGCAGTATATGATTCAATAGCGGAAACTATTTGAAGAAATAGTTCCCGGCTCATACGAAATCCTCAACGAAAGTCTCTAGGAGGATACTTACAATGTTCATTAAAGTAGTCGGCCATCAAACGCTCCTCCGCAACCTCACGTTCACGGGAAATTGGGTTACGGCTCAACCGGAGAGATGATTCGGCTTCTTCTTATTTTTTTCTCTTGTATTCATAATCGGCAAAGATTGCTAAAGCGTCTGCTTCATCTTCGATATCAGAAAGGGTCACATGTGCGGCGTAAGTTGGATTATGCGGATCCATTGAGAAAGAATTTTAGTGGGATATAAAGATGGTTTTATTTTTGTGTTTGTAAAAGGGTTAGATTAGATGGGTTTATATAGGTGGGTTTTTTGGAAAAAAAAATAACAAGTTATTAAATAAACTAGTCGTTATATATATATATATATATATATATATATATATATATATATATATATATATATATATATATATATATATATATATATATATATATATATGGGTTAAAATAAAAAGGGTCTTATAATAAAAAGTGTAGGAAGGATTGTGAGGGCGACATGTGTCACCCCTATGCCACATCATATGACACATGTCACCACCCCCACCCCCACCCCCCTACCCCCCCCACCCCACCCCCCCCCCCGCAAAAAATTTTTTTTTTCCCGCCAAAAAAATTTTTTTTTTGGGGCAAAAAAAAAATTTTTTTTTTTCCCGCCAAAAATTTTTAGTGCATCACAGTTATAAAGTTACTGCATCACAATTATAAAAGTTACTGCATCACAGTTTTAAATTTTAGTGCATTAAGGTTATAAGTTACTGCAACATAGCTGATGCACTAAACTATTAACTATGATGCAGTAACTTATAATAAAGATGCACCAAAACTTAAAAAAGAATCGTATTTTAATTGTGATGCAGTTACATACATATATGATGCATAAAACTTATGATAATTCAGTTTCTTTATAACCATGATGCAGTAACTTTATAACCATGATGCAGTAACATTAAAACCATGAATGCAGTAACCGTGATGCAGTAAAATCATAATTGTGATGCAGTAAACGTGATGCAGTAACTTTATAACCGTGATGCAGTAATTTTATAACTGTGATGCACTAAAAAATTTTGGCGGGAATTTTTTTTTTTTTTTTTTTTTTGCCCAAAAAAAAAATTTTTTTTTGGCGGGAAAAAATTTTTTTTCGGCGGGGGGGGGGGGGGGGCGGGGGGGTGGGTGGGGTGACACGTGTCATATGATGTGTCATATGATGTGGCAAGGGGGTGACACATGTCACTCCCACAATCCTTCCTACACTTTTTATTATAAGGCCCTTTTTATAATAACCCCACCCTATATATATATATATATATATATATATATATATATATATATATATATATATATATATATATATATATATATATATATATATATATATATATATATTGGTTTTTGAAAACTAGCCGTTGCTAGTTTATGTTGGGGCTGTTTTGATTTTTTTTCGGTCCTTGTATCACGTTGTAACGCACGTTAGTGCACCAACTTGCGTTATAACGCAAGCCCAACGCCAACAACCTCGAAATGAGATTAACGCAATAAATAACGTGTGTTTCTAAATTGCCACATAGGAATAACGTGGTGATGGTGTTATGACTCCCTCTACTCTTATAATCGTTTGAGGGTGAACTAGACATAAGACGATTACCTGCGCATATAAGCGATGATGTATAGTAGCGTCGATTTGTGTATTCATTTCTTTATGTCCATATGGGTGTAGAGCAAGTGATAGTGATAGAGGTTCGTGGTTTAAACTGTAATTAAGTATTTATTTATTTAATAGACTTCATCGCCTTGTATAATTAAGGGCAAATTGCATAAAAAGGTACTCATCTTAAAGCGTTAGCTGTAGTCAACAAGCTTCACCTCTTTATTCGGGCCCCACGTGTGTCACATCACCCAACACCTCTTCACAACTAACCCCCTCCTCAGCAAACAACAAACCTCAACTTCTTCATTAGGGCCACACCACTTACACATTTATTTTTATTCAAATTTACAACTTTATCAAAATAACAAAAAATTGTTTTATTCAAATAATAGTATAAATAACATTTTTTATAAAAAAGGTTTAAAAAAAAAAAAAAAAAAAAAAAAAAAAACCTGATAAAAACGTAATCACTTCTTGTACACAAATTCGAGCCCAAATTGATCCAACATTAACCAGCCCACTTCCACTACTTAGTGCCCAAATTCAAGCCCATTAAAAAAAAAATAATAATAAGAAAAAAAAAAAAAAAAAAAAAAAAGGCAAAAAGCGTCATCATCTTCTTCATTCATTCCTGCACACACAGTTTACACACACTTTATTTTTCAACAAAAACACACAAACACAAATAAAACCCAGAAAAACCCAACGTCCTTATTTTGCTTTTTGTCAGAAATTTTTCTCGCCGTGGCCACGAACAAACAGCCAACAACGAAGAACGGCGAGCCCTTCCTGGTGTAGCAACGAGCTTCGGCTCGCCGTTGAGCCTCCACGTGGGAACGACGAGCATCAACAGTGAGACTACACCATGTGCTCTTACGTCCAATTTTAATTAAAGGTACCACTCTTTTTTTTCTCTCAATTTAAGGTACCTAACTTTTTTTTTGGCTGATTTAGGTTTTTTTCTAACTTTCGTTAACTATTTCGTTAGTAAATTACACGTTTGATCCTTGAGTTTGTATAGGCATTTCATGTTTGGTCCATTTTCGTCCATTTTCATACGTTTGCATACGTTTTCATCCGATTTTTCACGATTTTGTCCGTTTTACACGTTTTCGTCCGTTTTTGCACGTTTTCGTCCGTTTTTATATCTTTACGTCTGTTTTTGCACGTTTTCGTCTATTTTTACACGTTTACGTATGTTTTTGCACGTTTTCGTCTATTTTTCCCCGTTTCTATCCGTTTTTCCACGTTTCAGTCTATGTTTGCACGTTTCTGTCTATTTTTGCACGTTTTCGTTCATTTTTAAACGTTTCGTCCGGGTTTACACGTTTCCATCCGTTTTTACAAGTTTCTGTATTTTTTTGCATGTTTTCGTTTTTTTTTGCACGTTTCCATTTGTTTTTGCACATTTTCATCCATTTTTGCATGTTTCCGTCAGTTTTTGCACGTTTTTACACGTTTTTGTCCGTTTTTACATGTTTCTGTCTGTTTTTACATGTTTTCGTTTGTATTTACACGTTTTCGTCTGTTTCTGCATGTTTCTGTCCGTTTTTACACGTTTTCATCCGTTTTTACATGTTTCTGTATGTTTTTGCATGTTTATGTACGTTTTTACACGTTTTCGTCCATTTTTACACATTTCTGTCTATTTTAACTTATTTTTGCACGTTTTCGTCCGTTTTTTCCGTGTTCCCGTCTGATTTTTACAGACGGAAACGTGTAAAAATAGATGAAAACGTGCAAAAATAGACGAAAACGTGCAAAAAAAAGATGGAAATGTGCAAAAACATACAGGAACGTGTAAAAACGGAGAAAACGTGTAAAAACAAACGTAAATGTGTAAAAACAGACGAAAAAGTGCAAAACAAGACGGAAACGTGCAAAAACAGACGAAAACATGTAAAAACGGACGAAAACGTGCAAAAACATATGAAAACGTGCAAAAATAGACGGAAATGTGTAAAAACGGACGAAAACGTGCAAAAACAGATGAAAACATGTAAAACAGACAAAAACGTGAAAAATTGGACGAAAACATATGCAAACGTATGAAAATGGACGAAACATGAAATGCCTATACAAACTCAAGGACCAAACATGTAATTTACTAACGAAATAGTTAACGAAAGATAGAAAAAAAAACCTAAAGCGGCAAAAAAAAAGTCGGGTACCTTAAATTGAAAAAAAAAATACCTTTAATTGAAACTGGACCTAAAACAGGTACCTTTTTATGCAATTTGTCCTATAATTAAGGGAATAACATTACTTATTTATCAAATTTTAAATTTTAAGCATATATGTTTTCTATTTATATGTCGTATAGATAAAAGTATTTAAATATAAATGACACAACTCTTGTTTAAGAGTGTAGTTAGGATGTTGTTTAAGATTGTTCTAGTAATACCATTTCATGTCCTTAAAAGGTGTTTAAGCGCTCAATTCTCTACAAGCCTCGTGCGTAAAGAACCCTTGATTTGATGCAAACTCCTGTCGTCCAACACCAGAGAATGATAACAACAAAATCACAATGGCAGAGCAGAAATTTTTAGTTGGCAAATAAAAGAAAACGTAGCGGTACTTAACAAATTATGGTTGATCTTATGTGTGTCTTTGGTGGGTTTTTTTCATTACTAAAAGTGTTGTAATTATCCTTAATTTACAGGCTAAGAAGACAATTAAAGAATTGGCCATCATGGTTACGTTTTCTTTCTGCCTTAAAGCTATAATAACGGCTTATGGTTTCAACTGTTTGTTAAGACCCAAATCAACCCACAACTCCCTAGACTCAATCAACAAGAAATTGTTACTAGTCTTGTTAAAGACCTGTACCATCTGCTACAAAACATGTACAATCAATTGTTGCACAATTTGTTGTACCTTTTTTTTTCCATTTGAAAACTTGCCAAACTCCTCAAAAGTTCCAACGACAAAATGAGAATATGGCAAATGTTTTAGAAAAGTATCATACATGACACCATTTATTTTTCTGGTTTGCGAACAAAATTTTTTGCTTTTCAGTACATTTTTCTTGTTTTTTGATCTTTTATGGGTACTAAAAACTTGTGATAACCATTTTGCGCAGTAAATTTGCGAAAATTGCATCTAGCGTCCCTAAACTTTTTTTTTTGGATCAACTTCTTATGGTTTTGACCCGCTAT
>JARVZY010008149.1:0-20010 GCA_030686995.1 Artemisia argyi | reverse complement strand
GGTAGAGAAGGTCACTTTCATGATGCCTCACATGAAGGAAGAATTAAAGGACATAAAAAATCTACAAATTGACAAAATTCGACCCTATGAGGTTAAGGAAGATGGAATTACTGATGAAGCCTATTATGAGAGGAGGAGAACATACTATGTGGGTTGCATAAATCTAGGCCCGGAATACAAGCGTGATGAGAATTGGGTTAGATGTTTTGAGTTAGCACAAAAGTGGGAAAGGAAAACGTAACCCATGACCTTGAGTCTAGCTACAAGACTCGTAAATAAAGAAAAGCGCTTCTTGGGAGGCAACCCATGTTTTGTGTGATTTTATTTTGTTTGTTTGTTATTTGCTTCCGTATGCATGCTTCATTTTTATTGTTGGTAGATCATGTTTCTCAATTAAATAGTGGAAATACTTTACTTTGTTGTTTTGTCCTAGTCTTAACTCCACCTAAAAGTATTTTTGCAAAAGATAAGTGTAAGGGGAAACCCCAAATATCTTTTTAAGAAACAAACCGATCATGATTCTCCACAATATTAAATGAACATGTATATTCTTATTTGTTAGAGTCAAATGTTTGTATTGAGTCATAATGAAGTTTTGCAGGATTTTCCAGAAGTAGGACCAAGTTTTTCCAGAAATTTTCCGGAAACTTAACATAAGAATTTCTGCAGGTCACTTCTGACGGCGTCACGAGTTAACTCTTGACGGCGTCACTTGTAAAAATCTGAAAATTATACCAGTTTTGTTTTTCTAACGGAGTCTTATGGTTTTTGTGAATTATTAAGTTTTATAATCTCCAGGAAATCTGCAAACTTCATTCCACAAGCATTATATCTTACTTTGTTTTCTAGGATTTAGTAACTTATATAGGTTGCCGCCGATTTTATGCAAGGTTGTCTTGTCTATTTTCTCAGGATTTACAGGTTATGTATGAAAAGAAGATGATTTATTTTTCTGGAAGGGAAGCTTTGATTGTTCATTTTATTGGAGGAAGATTTAACCTGACCACCTTATTATCCATACTGAACGAATCAGGGGAGTATTTGATTTCATTCTTTTTACTTTTTCACTTTTACATTCTTTACTTAAACATTGGGGACAATGTTCATCTTAAGTGTAAGGGGAGGGTAAAATGATGATACCTTACATGTACACTTTCGCTTGAGTTTGTTTTGTTTGATGGTAGATGTGTAATAAAACTATGAGAAATACTGGTTAGTGCAATTTTAGCGCCAAATTTAAAATTTTTTACAACATTTAGGAGTGAAGCTTTAGCCATAGCAAGCGTCTCATGGATAGGAGATTGTATGACTAGCACATAACCGTACTTTCAGAAAAATTTTCCACCCAAATATGTGAGGTTCGCCTTTAGATTTGATAGGAAAAGCATTTACTATTAGTGCTTATGAGTGTACCGGTAGCATTTAGATTCTAGAACTTGCGTTAGTGATGCATCCTGAGACCGCTAGTGAGACTACATTCGTGTAGTAGGATTTAATACATGATAAGAGGCATTAGGATTACCCTTGTGTTAAACCCGTATCATGATTACTTGACCATTTAAGTCATATTACCTGGCTAGTTAAGTCAACTAATTTTCCCCACACCTTAGCGTTGTACTTATTTTTAGTACACGAAACCCCTAGTACACCCCTCCGAGCCTATCTTTTCGTTTCTAACTTTAAGCATCTTACTTAAAGGAAGAATTTGTTACACCCCACTTAAATGTACACCCAAATCGCCTTAGCCTTCTGTGTATGCGCTCATTTTTAGTGCATTATTGTTATTTGTTAAACCCTAAGTTAACTATCTAATTGATTACATGGTTGCTAAGTCGTGTCATATCTTTGTACATATTGTTTTGGGACGATTGGGACTCATGGGTAAAGTACTTATTTTATGGAGTAATGGGGAAGAACATCATTTATTACCCCCATACGTACGTTAATCTTAAAAGTGCTCCAAGTGTTTTGATTTTCTTAATTCGAGTCATTAGTTTAGTTTATTGTAAAGTATGTAAAGATTCAAGTGTAAGGGAAATGTTCATTCCCTATGATGTATTATTTTGGATGGTAGGGTAAGAGTGTATGCAAAAAATAAAAAATAAATAAAAAAATAAAAAAATCAAGAAAAAAGAAAAAAAAATAGAAAAAGAAAAGAGAAAAAAAAAAACATACGGACTACCATCCCTTTTTATTCTATGTTCATTTTATGTTTTTGTTAATTTTCATTTATTAGCTTAAGTCGAGTCTAGTCTTGGCTTAGCAACGCCATATTGTACATGTAATTAACCAAGATTGTTAGCTCGCCACCAGTAAAAACTTCCTTTATCCAACAAAACCGTGTATTTCATATCCCTACACCTAACGTTACAACCCTTTAAAAGACCTCTTTGATAGTTTATCCTAGGTGCTTACGCCATGTGGTGGAGGTTTGATCCTTTCCCAAGCCTATGGTAATCTATTTTGCTATGACAGAGTGAGAGATATCTTCCGTTTCCATATTGTAATTTATACTTTATTACACCTGAGAGATGTGAGTATCTAAACACTATTTGTGAGGTGCTAGTGTATGACCTCCGTGCTTGTCTATTGGTCTTTGGTGGAATGATTATTTGTTGTAATTACTTTTATATTAGTGTTAAATGACCCCTAACTTGTATTTTGAGTAGAATAAAAGCGCATTTGCTTGAGGACAAGCAAATCTCAAGTGTAAGGGTATATGATGAGGCAAAAAATGAACCACTTTTAGGGGGTCATTTAAGTCCGGAATTGAATTTATTTGATCAAATATTGCCCTAAATCGTTCCTTTTGTGATTTTAGGTACTTTGGGAGAGAAATCTAGAAAAAGAAGCAATTCGGACGTTTTTGGAGCATAAAAGTGAAGAAAACGCCAAAGTCTTGATTTTCCTTGCTGGGAACAGTAGGTGATGGCATCAAGAAGAAAATCCTGATGGCGTCAAGAGTATTTTTCATGACGATCCAGTACAGAAATGACGGCGTCACAAGGTAGAGCGTCAAGAGTAAAATGCATGACGGCCTGGAAACACATAACACATGACGGCGTCAGAAGTAGATCAAGGCAATCCGAGAAGTATTTTGGCGGTGAGATGACGGCGTCACCAATTTGGTCTTGACACCGTCAGACCCTATTTCCTATATATAGTTTTCTAATTTTTACACAAAAAAAAGAGAAGTTTTAGAGAAACCCTAAGGCCGAACTTGGTACGAATTTTACAGGTTTTTCAAGGGTTCTCAGCCCTTGAACCCTTTCATGTGTAATTGAGATAAGTATTCTTTTAATTCAATCAATATGTCTATGTGTTGGTTGTCTATATCTTGTTCTTGTCTTAATTCCATCATGCTAGGCTAGATCTATCTTGTGTTTGCTTGGATCTAATGAAACCTAGATATTAATTATGTGTTGATTACTTGTTTATGGTTGTATTGGATGAATGATTTCGATGTTAGGCTTAAGAAAACTGGCAGATCTCCAATTGTTAACATGCTTGAACGTCTTAGGAAACATGAACTGACGTGCACTAGGTTTTATTGGTTGTATTTAATGCATGAGTAAATTCTAATGATCCCATGTTAGGAGCTTCTTAGCCGGCTCGACATAGGAGTGAAGTAGGCACTCATAGGATTGGGGAATTAAGTGCGCCACCCCATGAGTGGTATTAAGGAATACAATCCGTCATCCACGCAACTATAACAAGTAATTAACGTGTAAAAGATATCTAGGGAGTAGTGAAATCTAAGTAAACACAACTTCTCCACTTATTGCTCACAACCTTAGTTAATTTAGTTTATTTTCATTTTTAGTATTTTATTTTGATTGCATCTTTAGTATTGGGTTAGTTGACTAGCAACTAATTCCGCCCAAATCCTTCAAACCCGAGATTTTTACTTGCTTTCTAAAAAATATAAAAATACAAAAATAATCATCCCTCATCTTTAGAACTAGTATTTAGGTTTTCTAATCCTAGCGACACTATTCCTAGCTGAACGATCAATCCCCCGGTACTTGTCACTATACTATACTACAACGATCAGGTACACTGCCTGGTGGGGGTTGTAAGTTTCTCAAGATCCCTTGAGAGGTAAAGCCTGGTGCGATTCCCACGTATCAGTTGGTAGATCATGTTTCTAAACTAAAAAGTGAAAATACTTTACTTTGTTGTTTTGTTCTAGTCTTAACTTCACCTAAAAGTATTTTTGCAAAAGATAAGTGTAAGGGGAAACCCCAAATATGTTTTTAAGAAACAAACTGATCATGATTCTCCACAACATTAAGTGAACATGTATATTCATATTTGTTAGAGTCAAATGCTTGTATTGAGTCATAATGAAGTTTTGCAGGATTTTCCAGGAAGTAGAACCAAGTTTTTCTAGAAATTTTCCGGAAACTTAACATAAGAATTTCTGCAGATCACTTCTGATGGCATCATGAGTTTACTCTTGACGGCGTTACGTGTAAAAATCTTGAAATTTTACCAGTTTTGTTTTTCTAACGGAGTCTTAAAGTTTTTGTTGAATTATTAAGTTTTATAATCTCCAGGAATCTGCAAACTTCATTCCACAAGCATTATATCTTACTTGTTTTCTAGGATTTAGTAACTTATATAGATTGCCGCCGATTTTATGCGAGGTTGCTTTGTTTGTTTTCTCAGGATTTACAGGTTATATATGACAAGAAGATGATTATTTTTCTGGAAGGGAAGCTTTGATTGTTCATTTTCTTGGAGGAAGATCTAATCTGGCCACCTAATTATCCATACCGAGCGAATCAGGGGAGTATTTGATTTCATTTGTTTTACTTAATTCACTTTTACATTCTTTACTTGAACATTGGGGACAATGTTCATCTTAAGTGTAAGGGGAGGGTAAAATGATGATACCTTACATATACACTTTCACTTGAGTTTGTTTTGTTTGATAGTGGATGTGTAATAAAACTATGAGAAATACTTGTTAGTGTAATTTTAGCGCCAAATTTAAAATTTTTTACAACATTTAGGAGTGAAACTTTAGCCATAGCAAGCGTCTCATGGATAGGAGATTGTATGACTAGCACATAATTGTATATTCAGAAAAATTTTCCACCCAAATATGTGAGGTTCGCCTTTAGATTTGATAGGAAAAGCATTTACTATTAGTGCTTATGAGTGTACCGGTAGCATTTAGATTCTAGAACTTGCGTTACTGATGCATCCCGAGACCGCTAGTGAGACTACATTCGTGTAGTAGGATTTACTACATGATAAGATGTTAAGATCGTTTAAGCTCTTCTAGGATTAGTAACAATGATTTGCACAGCGGAATTATAATAAGAACAATCAAAGTTACTTCAAGGTTTTCTTTATTATAAATAAACAACTACAACTACTACTACTAATCTACTACACGCTCTATGCGTTTGCTAGACTCTCATTGAAGAGACTATGAATTAATGAGATCCTAATAACCAACACCCTGCCTCCCTTTATTTAATAGAGAGGCTAAGGTTTACAAAAAAACCTAGCTTACTATGAAAGCTAACTAAATATTTCATCTTAGGTCCTCATTGTTTCTTCTTTCTTCATTCTTCTCGTGGGTTTTGTAATCTTAAAATCTGTAATTCCCAACATAAGAGGCATTAGGATCACCCTTGTGTTAAACCCGTATCATAATTACTTGACCATTTAAGTCATATTACTTGACTAGTTAAGTCAACTAATTTTTCGCACACCATAGCGTTGTACTCATTTTTAGTACACGAAACCCCTAGTACACCCCTCCGAGCCTATCTTTTCGTTTCTAACTTTAAGCATCTTACTTAAAGGAAGAATTTGTTACACCCCACTTAAATGTACACCCAAATCGCCTTAGACTTCCGTGTATGCGCTCATTTTTAGTGCATTATTGTTATTTGTTAAACCCTAAGTTAACTATCTAATTGATTACATGGTTGTTAAGTCGAGTCATATCCTTGTACATATTGTTTTGGGACGATTGGGACTCATGGGTAAAGTACTTATTTTATGGAGTAATGGGGAAGAACATCATATTATTACCCCCATGTGTACGTTAATCTTAAAAGTACTCCAAGTGTTTTGATTTTCTTAATTCGAGTCAATAGATTAGTTTATTGTAAAGTATGTAAAAATTCAAGTGTAAGGGGAATGTTCATCCCCTATGATGTATTATTTTGGATGGTAGGGTAAGAGTGTATGCGAAAATAAAAAATTGAAAAATTAAGAAAAAGAAAAAGAAAATAGGAAAAGAAAAGAGAAAAAACATACGGACTACCATCCCGTTTCATTCTATGTTTATTTTATGTTTTTGTTATTTTTCATTTATTAGCTTAAGTCGAGTCTAGTCTTGGCTCAGCAACGCTACATTGTACATGTAATTAACTAAGATTGTTAACTCGCCACCAGTAAAAACTACCTTTATCCAACAAAACCGTGTATTTCATATCCCTACACCTAACGTTACAACTCTTTAAAAGACCTCTTTGATAGTTTATCATAGGTACTTACGCCATGTGGTGGAGGTTTGATCCTTTCCCAAGCCTATGGTAATCTATTTTGCTATAACAGGTAGTGAGAGATATCTTCCGTTTCCATAATGTAATTTATACTTTATTACACCCGAGAGATGTGAGTATCTAAACACTATTTGTGAGGTGCTTGTATATGACCTTCGTGCTTGTCTATTGGTCTTTAGTGGAACGATTATTTGTTGTAATTACTTTTATATTAGTGTTAAATGACCCCTAACTTGTATTTTGAGTAGAATAAAAGCGCATTTGCTTGAGGACAAGCAAATCTCAAGTGTAAGGGTATATGATGAGGCGAAAAATGAACCACTTTTAGGGGGTCATTTAAGCCCGGAATTGAATTTATTTGATCAAATATTGCCCTAAATCGTTCCTTTTGTGATTTTAGGTACTTTGGGAGTGAAATCTGGAAAAGAAAGCAATTCGGACGTTTTTGGAGCATAAAAGTGAAGAAAACGCCAAAGTCTTAATTTTCCAAGCTGGGAACAGTAGATGACGGCGTCAAGAGTAAATTGCATGACGGCCCAGTGCAAACATGAAGGCGTCACAAGGAAGAGCGTCAAGAGTTAATACGTGACGACCTAGAAAAAGCAAATACATGACGGCGTCAGATGAAGATCAAGGCAGTCCGAGAATTATTTTGGCGGCGAGATGACGACGTCACCTATTTGGTCTTGACGCCGTCAGCCTCAATTTCCTATATATAGTTTTCTAATTTTCATTCATAAAAGAGAGGAAGTTTGGAGAAACCCTAAGGCCGAACCTATTACGAATTTTACAGGTTTTTCAAGGGTTTTCAGCCCTTGAACCCTTACATGTGTAATTGAGATAAGTGTTCTTCTAATTCAATCAATATGTCAATGTGTTGGTTGGCTATATCTTGTGCTTGTCTCAATTCCACCATGCTAGGCTAGATTTATCTTGTGTTTGCTTAAATCTAATGAAACCTAGATTTTGATTATGTGTTGATTACTTGTTTATGGTTGTATTGGATGAATGATTTCGATGTTAGGCTTAAGAAAACTGGCAGATCTCCAAGTGGTAACATGCTTGAACGTCTTAGGAAATATGAACCGATGTGCACTAGGTTTTATTGGTTGTATTTAATGCATGAGTAAATTCTAATGATCCCATGTTAGGAGCTTCTTAGCCGGCTCGACATAGGAGTGAAGTAGGCACTCATAGGATTGGGGAGTTAAGTGCGCCACCCCATGAATGGTATTAAGGAAAACAATCCGTCATCCACGCAACTATAACAAGTAATTAACGTGTAAAAGATATCTATGGAGTAGTGAAATCTAAGTAAACACAATTTCTCCACTTATTGCTCACAACCTTAGTTTAATTTAGTTTTATTTTCATTTCTAGTATTTTATTTTGATTGCATCTTTAGTATTGGGTTAGTTGACTAGCAACTAATTCCGCCCAAATCCTTCAAACCCGAGATATTTACTTGCTTTCAAAAAAATATAAAAATACAAAAAATAATCATCCATCATCTTTAGAACTAGTATTTAGGTTTTCTAATCCTAGCGGCACTATTCCCAGCTGAACGATCAATCCCCCGGTACTTGTCACTATACTATACTACAACGATCAGGTACAATGCCTGGTGGGGGTTGTAAGCTTCTCGAGATCCTCGAGAGGTAAAGCCTGGTGCAATCCCTACGCATCAGCAACAACCTCTTCAACTCCCCCACTCGATCTTCAAATCCGAACGCCGTATTTCGGAGAAGCGGAAGATGACATAACCAACTCCCTCTATCCATTTTTTCCCCAACTTCTCTTGGCACTGCCAAAATTTCTTTGGCGTCCCTTGTCCCATGCAACGCAACATCAATATGAAAGAAACTCAAGATTGATTTATCCAAAGCCTCCAACTTGTACATTTGACGGACTCTTTTGACAACATTATGTCTAATATGCTCACATTTCTTAAAGAGCTCTTCCGCCTCGTTCAGCTGATGGATGAAGTTATCAGTATCTTTTTTCCGTCCACCCAAGACTTTGTTTAGTTTCTCTATCTCCTTCAAGATAGGAGTTATTCTGTTTATCGTTTCTTGTAGTTGGTTTAATTGGGATCTGAAATGTCAGCTCTTCTGTATCACACCTATTAGCAAACTCGACAGTCTGGAAATATCGTCTGTAACCAAAGCTCCAACAATTATTATTTCCGCCGTCAATAAGAGTGTTCTTAAAAACTAGAAATTAAAGTAGAAATTAAAGCTTATAGTGGAGGAGATCGAATAGATTGTGAGAAGAGGGTCATGGGTTGATTTGGGATTGCGTTAAGAACTGAAATTGGAATCGGTTAATATGACATAGATCGGAGAATGAGACAGAGCGGATGACAATCATGAACAAAGATGAAATTTTCGGTTCTAACATGCCTTCTCAAATGATTAGATCATATATCTGTTTAGGGTCCGTTTGGTTTGTAGGTGGGTTTAGAATTGAATTTGGACTTGGGAATGTTTTGAAAGAAAAGTAGGAAAGAGAAAATTAATAATTATTTAATTTATATATTTAATTAAATATTTTTAATTATTTGTTTTAAAAAATTTACAACAAAAAGACAAAGAAGAGTGACATGTTGTGTTGTTGACATTTATATCTCAAGAGGAATGATGCAGAAGTCTTCAGTATAACATGGAATGATTTTTTTTAAACAATTCCATTACTTTTTCTTTTAAAAAGATACCAAACAATTTATTATCACTCAAATCTAGTCCAAAAGTGCTGACACCTCAAACTAAAAGGGTGCTTATAAATCTAACACTAAGTGAAATTGATATAAAAAGTTCCTCAACCATAAACAAAGAACTTTGAAGCCCTTCTACTTAAACGACCCATAACAGACTGGGCTACAATTCTAAGAGGCATACATAGGCCTATACTCGGTACTTTGTCTGCATTGTGGGAACGGAGACGTGGAGGTAGTGTTTTAAAGTGGTGGAAAACTCGAAAATGGGAAGTCTTAATATTAACTTAAAAAAGAAAAAAGCTAACGGTGTGTTGGCCAATGTTTTTATCATATATGTATGATACTCACTAAACAAGAAGGCCTTAGAAATTAATTCTACAATCTTACTACAATATGAAGGACCGAATAAAATTAATGAATTTGTTTTGATTGGAATAAAGATAAACTCCTATATACCTGCTAGTTTCGAGACTTCATCTCCTGATCCTACCATTACTTTGTTAGCCATTGGAGGAATGAAAGCACTTGCAAGTTCTCTAGACGCATTTAATGTTATAAATAGCAATAGGAGTTGGGAGGTGAAATATTCTCAACTAAACACAACATAAAAGCTGAATATTTATCATTTATTTGGAGTTAGGAGGTGAATATTCATATCATAATTTGAATATTGAGTCATTAAGTAGGAGTTAAGAAGTGAATATAAACCTTGATTCGATTACAACACATGATTATTTTCTAGTAGATATGTTACAAAGTACCCAACGCAACTAATCCAACTCCAACAAGATTATCCGGGTGGGTCAATATGGGTTAAAGTTTATAATAACTTCTAAAGGTGAAAAGTTATAATGTTAAACGGTGACGAATTTTGGAAAATATACTTGGGTATGGGGCATTTACAATTCAGATATTGCTCACAAGATTTCAAAAACCAAACCGTGCCAAATTTGGTATAAAGATGACAAAAGTTGTTAGCATTGTTCACTAAAAGAGAACACAATTTTTACTAAACTCGATCGTTTTTATTAAAAATCGTACATTTTTGTTAATTTTTTCCCTTTGTACTAAAACTATAAAATATTTGTGATTCAGGTCAGCTTTAGCCCTAGTTCCATCCCAGACAATATGTGATGATTTACTACGTTTTGACTTTTTGTTTGGATCTAACATAGCAAGAGGGGCAATTTAGTCATGGTTATATTGGTGCCTTGGTGTTCGGATTTGATTAATACGTGCAAGATATAAAGTGTTATTATTATTATTATTATTATTATTATTATTATTGAAGGTTTCAAAACTAATATATATATATATATATATATATATATATATATATATATATATATATATATGTGTGTGTGTGTGTGTGTGTGTGTGTGTGTGTGTGTGTGTGTGGGCATTGTAAAAAAAATTGTTTGGGATCTTGGCAATATATATTTACTTCCTAACAAAAGAAAATGGCTTTTGGTAGCAAAATATGGCTACTGGTTTATTTTCTTCATACACGTCTTATTTCTCTTTTGGGTTTAGATATATAGTTTCATATTGTTAGAGTAGGGTGGTTTATTATTATTATTGTTATTTATTTATTTATTTTATTATTATAAACCATAACTTTTATTAACAATAAATAGGATTTTACAAGAAATTGGTGGGGAGCCGAGAAACCAACTGGGCGCTCACACCTCTAGCAATAGCAAAACCAATCCTATTAAAAATATGAACGGCAGCCCGCGCTCCAATGTCTTGGGTCGTAGAGAAACGTCGAATACGTTTTAGAAGAGTTACCGCATCTTTCTCAAGTTCTCCAAAAGAGGAGAAAGAGAAGGGGAGGAACCCATATCCGATATTATTATTATTATTATTATTATTATTATTATTATTATTATTATTATTATTATTATTATTATTATTATTATTATTATTATTATTATTGTTATTATTTTAATCTAGGCAGTTTTGCTATAATTTCCTCCTAGACATGATATATTATATATGTTCTATGTGAAACATGTACAAACATACTTTTTTTGCGTACAACTATGATGCATGTTACGTTGGCTAAAAAGAGACAGAGAAAAAAAATGCATGTTAATATAAACAAGGCTAATGTGGACATGGAATTGGGCATCGTCTTTTTAAAAACCCAACGAACGTAAATACCATCTTTTAAGCCTAATAAGACACCTTTCATGCAAAATTAGGATACCTTCATTATAATCCATTTATTTAATGGAAACTGAATATGTAACAAAAAAGAAACAAAATACGATATGACCATTGTTTTAGTACTATGTGAGTGTACTTTTCAACAAAAAGATTGCGAGTTCTAGTTTTGTTAGAGGTATTTGACAGATAATGTGAAATGAATATGAAAAAGGTTGTTCGAAAATATATGAAAAAGAAAATGAGATATTTAAAAGAAGAGGTCTCAACTAAACACAATATCTTATGATAATGGAGAAGTGAACTATTTCTGGGTTGGTCGGGCCGTGTGTTATATGGCTTGTGGCAAAGTCGTAAAGCATTCTAAGAATGCCCACAATATGGGCATTTCCCATGCATTGAGGTTGGCCTGGCCGCGGGTTATGGTCCTTAAAACGTCGCCATCACCATCACACGTGGTGCCTTGTTTTGTGTAATGGGTTCGGTGATCACCATGACCAAATGCAATAAGGGATACAAAATCCCACGGTTATATTAGCAAGTTGGTGGGAATTTCTTTGAAAAAAAAATCAAAACTTTAAATACTCTTTTTTTTTTCAAATCTACTTTTCATTTTTCATTTTTTAGATGTCTGTTCACTCCTATATGAAGATTAGAAAATTTTGTCTAAATTACGTTATTACCCTTGTTTGTAATTAGAATTAAAATCAAATCAAGGATTAATAGTTAAGGGTTAAAAAAATAATAAAAATAATAATAATAATAATAATTATATTTTTACTTAAACTTGCGTAGTGCGTATGGCTAAGGTAATGTTGTGTAGCGTGCGTGTGAGTTCAAGGGTGCTACTAATAAAGCCGAGCACTTTCCGAGTCATGCAAACATTAGGAAATATGCACGTGGAGATTGATTAGATAATGCGACTTTAGGTTTATGCCTCATAATCCTCACCATATGTAAAATCAAGAGACAAACATGATTTAAAAAACTTATAAAAATATAAAATAGGCTCTAGCTCATTTTAGTACAAAAAACGAGCTCAAAGCATTATTTTGAACCGGGTATTGGCTTTTATCTAGTTATTTGAGCTCAAGATTATTAAAGTCAAACATCATCATATCATTCACACTCCCAAACAAGTTGCTAGTTGGCTCTGCCAAATGTTATCCATCTCCAAGTCAAGAACTGCTCTAGGGCCTTGAGACAGTTTGTTAAGCATCAGCCGCCACTCATCCACACGTGCGCCACATAGAAGATTGCCAATGATAATAAGTGCGAGCGGAAGCTTTCTACAACACTTGGCCAACTACAAAAACGGAAAAGAATTAGAGTACTTAATATGGTTTAGTTAGTGTTTTCTTATAAAGTTGAGATAATTGAAATTGAGTTAGATCGAAAGTCTACCTTGTAAACAAGGTCCTCAGGTATTTCTTCCTCCTCCTCCTCATCACCATCCTTAGTTTGCCTTACGCGTTCAGAAAGTGCCGAGTAGCTTAATAAATTGATGGCATCTTGGTCGGCCAGAGGGAGCAATTCATATGTAGTGAATTTAGGGAAGGTGGTCATCCAAGATGTAACAAGAATTTTGTATGCACGTAACTTGAATCGGAATTTCCTGATGATGGAAAGCGACCACACATCATCAAGTACCAACAATACCGGTGATCCTTTAAGAGTATATAAAAAGGACCCCCATCTCGCGATTGCTTCTTCATCATTAGAAAAAATCAGTCTCCTGAGAAGTTCGGCTGATTGGAAGCAAATCATTTCTAATCACCAACTTCAAGTTGGGAGCATTTGAGATGGTAACAAAGTAGATGTTTCTACCAAATGTCCCTGTACAAAAAAATAAAATAAAAATTGGATGAAGATTTTCATGTTCAAATTATCTTGGGAGGGTGAGTATTTGACTCAAATATACTCGAGATAACCGGGTTATCTCCGTGACCATTTCCAACCCTTTCTCTAGTCACTACAAATGTGTACCTACCGAGGTTTGAACCTTAAACCTCTTGTAAAGGTGTCAACACTAGGCCACCTTGATGGTGGTTCAAAATGTCCCTAAACATAGAAATACTGCCATAGATTTCACACCAAATGTGTGTGATTGAAAAGAAACTTAGCTTAGAAACGTATTCATTTGTTTCGACAACAAAACAAATATTAGGAAGGTAATCATTGACTTGTGTGGTCAAACGGAGTTTTTAATCAACAATGGAAGGGTGTATGAAATTTACATACCTTCAATTTCGGGCTCATGGCAGAGCATGGTTGCAAGAGTAGTCTTCCCACAAACCGCTCCACCGGAAATCACGACTGCTTGACAACCATCAACTCTCCCTCTCGAAGAATCTTTGAGCAACATCCTATTCAAATCCATGACTTGTTCATCAAATCCTATCACCATGTCTCTCAGCACAGAAACATGACATATCCAACTCCCTCTCTCTAGCTTTGCTTCAAAATCTTCCCCCACAAGTGATAATTCTTTCGTATTCACTCTCGTTTGCGAAGTAATATAATCCTCAAAGTACCTCCACAGAGACTTATTTAGATCATATAGTTTATACATTTGATGGACTCTCTTGACAATATTGCATTTAATATGCTCGCATTTCCTAACGAGTTCTTCTGCCTCTTTTAACTGAGCGATGAAAACTTCTATCTCATGTTGGAATTATTACATCATGACATTCATATAAATAAACCAAGTACATCAAAGTGAGCATAAGCGGAAGCAATTATAATAGATCGAATAACATGTAATTAATTAATCAATAATTAAATAGTAAACATACCTTTGTGATTCTAGCCCGAACAAGAATCAAAGCAATCTTCCGGAACCAAGAACCCTAATTAGGGTTTATAAGGATTATAAGAATTACCCCTTACCTTTTTGTAATTCAATCCAAGAATCAAACAATAGTGTGTTTGATTCACGTTCTTGTACACACGTACTAATTCAAGAAAAAGTTTATGCAAGTAATAAACACAAAACCTTGTTTTGATTCAAGAAAATTGAAACCCTAAAGGGTTGTTTTGTTGGATCGACCAAAGAAAAGAAAAGGGAGAGAAAACACCAAGATGTATGTGTACAAGTTATGAGAAAAACCTACATCTTGGGTTTGCTTATATACTATTCAAAACTTGGAGCTCAAGGCACATAAGGAGGTGGGAACCCCCTTAGGCCGATCGGATTTTGGATCCCCTAGGGGTTTCCGGATCCTTCTCTTGTTTCCATGTTTTGTCTAGTATTACTTTCCTACTCTTCGTTTAATAAATAATTAGTCATTAATCAATAATACTAATTATTATTATTTATTTTGTGTTTAATAATTAATTATAACATTTATAAATAATTATTACTTTTTCTCTTCATACGTATTGTGTGCAATCCCGTGATCTCAAGTTCGATCCTAACATACGACTACTAAAATAATGTCCATAATCTAACATCTCCCACTTGGACATATTTTAATAGTGTAATCACATCGGTTAGCGTCTTGCAACACGCCGATGCCTCTAGTACGATCTCGAGTAAGGCTCCTGGAAAAACCTTTTGATGATTTCTCATTATTATTATTATCCTTTTGTTTCTAATACCATGTTAATAAGGATATGGATTAAAGTCATTCCTTAATTAACCATTCTGTTTCTCGTTGTTTATGGTTGATCAAGATTACCAAATCTTCTGAACATATGCAGGGGAGATTTTGGGTGCGGCCGCACATGCATCTTACCAACCCTACGAGGGGCCCAACAGTATTAAACTCCAAAAATAAATTTGAAGGAACAAATTCTATCTTGACTACAAGCAAAACCCACAAACTTTGTAACACTTCCGAAAACAACCCTTATGACGACCAGTTACGTATAGCGTTAAGTTGTTCCACAAAAATGTACTACATTCATGACACTTATCTTGCATCTCAAGTCTGAGGATAACTTCTCATGATTTACTTAATAACAAAATCCATAAAGTAACATCATGTAGTTGGGATAAGTCCTATATTCAGTATCATCGAATATCATCTGAAATGGCATGACTACGCATCAATAAACTTTAAGTATATTATACCAACCTTCAGATTTGTCTTGATTTAATAATATTCCCATATTATTAACTGACAATGGACAATTTAAGAATAACCTTTATTCATGGATTTAAACATACAAATATAGGATACAATATATTATAAATTAAACATACCATGTATTTCAATTTATCATAATAATTGTTTAACATCCCTTATCCAAATACTAAGTAGATCAATGCATGATAACTTTTGTTGATGAATTATGTCTCAAGCAATGACATTCATACTTGTTGACAAGATATAAATCATCCAACTTTGATCTATCGGAATTTTAAGAATACTTATTTCAAGAATTCAACTATTGAAATTCTTATATGTGCATAGTCAACTATTTTGATAATGCCATATTTCATAAAAATGTGAGACATCCTTAACCACCAATTTATGATAATTAAACTTCCAAACATTTTAAAGTTTAAAGTATTCTTATTTTTTTAATGTATAATGCAACTATGCTTTTAGTAAGCATAACTAATACATATAGTCAAAGATGAAATCCTTACCATGACTAGTATTGAGTGTCATCTCAATTTTATTAGCATCATTGTATGCAACAACAACATGCTATTAAAACTTCCCGTAAACTATAATATCTATTGTGTAATGTTTGATGCCCTTCAAACTTTCAAGTTTGTTGGCTATGACAATTTTCACAACAATTGAAAAATTATTCATCTATAGAATTTGGAAGCTGTTCCAGATTTAGGATGTAATTCTATAATCAAAAATATTCCTTTTAGAATATTACACAAGTTATCTAATAACTTTTAATTAGATATTAATATTGCCAAATCATCTTGTAATCAAGCATGATAAAACAAAACATGATGTTCATGAAAGATCTTTGAGTCATACTTAGATTTTATTCATGTCATTCATATCCATTTAGACTTTCTAAATAATATATCATGTTATATTATATTCATTTACCACACATGTTTCAACAATAAACATTCATTCCAAGGTTGTATGTCTTATTTCCTAAATCTTTAAAGTTTCATTCCATTCTAAGACTTAACATTTACTTATATGGAATGTTACTTTTCATATGTTCTACAACATATATGATTTAAGAAATTAAACATAATACTCCCACTAGCTTTTAGGAATACTTAGAAATTATCTTATTTTAATTATAAATCAAAACATGAATTTAATAATTAAACATAAGAATAATCTTCTAGATGCATGCATTTATCCATCCATGGATTATTGCACCATGTACACTTTCAAAGATTTATTTGAATTCATAAACTCCTTTTGATTACTTATCGTCCTCGCTCAAGTAATCTCTCAAGAAAGAGTTTTGATATTCCATTGTCTATGACAATCATAATCTTTGTATATTTAATGTGTTTAGAATAGAATATTCAATCACAGTTAATTGCTTAAATGTGATTAATAATTTTGTCATAAAACATACATTAAATACGTGTACAACATTGTCCATATGATTTCTATACAAAGATTTAAACCACAAAGGTTACCTAATCTTGAAGAAACTCATCTTAATTTTCTAGTCTAACTATTAAGATAAATCGAATTTCAAAAATTGATTATCTTTATGGACAACATCTTAATCATTCATATCATGTATACTTTACCCAACTTCATATTTGGTAGTGTATCATAATGATTATTAGGTTTACAAGAATCCTGTAAATCACAGCCCTCAGCATATTAATCAAATATCTGAGATATATTGCTATTCTATGAATGATAATTCCATTATCTTAAGATTTAACATTTAAATATCAAACTTTATCATTTGAGATTTAACATTTAAATGCCAAACTTCATCATGATATTTACTAGTGTATTTTAGAAGATTATGTATCTTGTAATTTTATCATTTAAAGATCAAAACTCCCACTTGCTTTTAGTAATTTAAAGACTATCTTTAAATACTTAGCACATAAAGAACCAATACAATGTTCTCTTTTGGGATATTACAAATACATATTAACAGTTCCTGACTTTACTTTGTTAATAACCTCTTCATAAGCAGTTAAACAAATTTAGAACTTCAATATAAGACTTAATGTGATTCATCACATTCATCTCATTTCATCATATGATAATGTCTTATTAATCTTCTATGTTGGAGTTTTATTAAATATGTCCAAGTCATACTTAACATTCTAACCTTGATAACTTTTGGAAGGAAAGAAGTCATAGTTATCTTTAATCAAACAATATAACAAGAGTTTGATTTTCCATACCATAAACATTTGATATTTCATTAGTATCAATATTGCAAGACAATCTAACAATATTTAAGATAACCATATTCGTTTTGACTTGTCTATTTACCAACTAATTCATTTTAATGGTATAATAATTTTCAAGCCAATTACATGCTTTATAACACAAGTACTTTTTACAAAGTCACTTCATGTCCATGTCTTTTCAAGAAAACATAAACTGTTATAATCCCACTATACGTTATAAGTCATTTAACCATTTAATAACTTCATGTATATGTCTTAATTAAAAGACACAACAAGATAACGTCTTACTTTATTATAAGTCTTGTAACAATTAAAAGACTTTATGTTTATATCTTTACAATGAAACATAAACATGTTTAACTAAAGTAATTATGAACACCATCTTTTGGTTTCAATAGTAATTTCAAGTTAATATATTACTTCACAATAATGTAAATAACATTATTTCTTCATTTATTTATGTCATTCCAAGAACACATAAATATTCAGATTGAAGTAGCATTAGATTACTTAATTAATTTATGTCATTCCATGAATTCATAAATCTATATATTAAAGTAGTCTTGTTATCATATTGACACATGTTCTTATAGGTATCTAATTTAGAAACTGCAAATTCTCATAGTTCAATTACATCAATTGATCTGCTAGTAATGAAATATGAAATTTACCTTGTTGTTGCAATTTAGCTAAGATCTCACATAACATAAATTGTAACACCAAGTGTTTCTAGAATTAGCTTAGTATAATTCATATTAGAACATTATTCTAATTTAGAAACTGCAAATTCTCATAGTTCAATTACATCAGTTGATCTGCTAGTAATGAAATATGAAATTCACCTTGTTGTTGCAATCTATTTAAGCTCTCACATAACATAAATTGTAACACCAAGTGTTTCTAGAATTATCTAAGTATAATTCAAATTAGAACTTTATTCTCTTACCTTGTAGTCAAGAGAATCCATTAAATCATATCTTTTTATGAGTTGTTTCTTGCACACAATAAAGATAACATTTCTCCCACTTGTGCATGGAACAACCTCATATAGTTGATAAACAACACGCCATGCATTTGTTTATGTGATCAATATGATCGTGTCATAGATTTTTAGCATAACAAGTAGATGTAGAACAACAATGTCTAGTAAGGAAACGTACAAGACTATCCTTAACAGTATGAGTTTCTACACTTGGAAAGTAATTATCTTTAGCTACCAAGATGTCAAAGCTTGTAACTCCCACTGAATTAAAGATCATTACAATAATTTCTTATTCAGTAATAAGTACACAATACTCCCACTGAATTTGACAACATTTAAAATGTTTCATATCCAGTGAAAGAACATAGTGTAACTTTAACTTTCCTACACCTTTAATTGTCCATACGTAAAAATTACTTATGCACTAAAAGTGTATTCTACTATGTAAATGATGGACTATCCACCAAATGCTATTAACTTGAAAAATTGGGCATGCAATTTCTTCCTTAATAGGTCTACAATCCTACAATGTATGTAGCACCTTTAAAATATTCAAAACAACTAGTTTGTCTCTAAACATTTTGCAGTAATTAGTCTAGCTTCTAATTTTAATAACTCATAAAATGTCATACATAATTTTCTGTTAAGCAAATATCATATTTGTTACAAAGAATTTGATCACCAAATGAAGATGATAAAATCCCTATGAAAAATGTATGCAATTTTCTTAACCATTAAAAATTTGCTATGAGTTATATTAGAATTTAGACATATCTAATATTCCTATTATCCTTTCTTAATCATGAAAAGGAATAGGATTGTGTCTCACTCTTTCTTCATAGAAAGGAGACTTCTTTTGTCTTTTAAGTAAATATTTCTTAATCAAACATTTGTTTGAAAACAGAACTAGATCAATTTACCAAAACCCAAAATACGTTTACGGTTTGAACGTTGCATTAATACATTAAAACGAATTACAAAATTCAATTTCAGTATTTTCGATAATTAGATCTTTAAGAAAATAAAATACCCATTGGAAAATATTCATATAAATCATAGTATTTTCTTAAAGCTAGGATCCTAAATTGACGTAGTACCATTACATCAGTTGATCTGCTAGTAATGATAGTATTCAATAAGGTAATTGTCGAACAATAATTGCCAATATCATATTGCAATTCCTAGATTTATGGGATTTACAATCACAAAACTTTTGTATTGTAAGCATGTTTGATCCCCATCTTAATGCCTTGAGTCCAAGTCTCACTTCCTACTCAATTTAAGT
>JARVZY010008147.1:0-20038 GCA_030686995.1 Artemisia argyi | reverse complement strand
CTGTAGGTAGTTTTATTAATTTTACTTGTTGCAACTTTAGGAGCTAAAATTTTGTTTGACTTATTTGAGATAAGTGTGTTATAAGAACCTGATTTGAATTTGCCAACTCCATTTTCGATCATCAACATCGACAATCTCTTGAAAACTTGCTCTTAAAGTTAACTAACTTTTGTAGGTCATATAAACTTGCAGGATGGATTGGATCGTCTTAAAATCTAATCAGATTCGTACAAGACGACACAAGCCGAAACGTTAAAGTGTACATATGCTCTTCATGGCTTGTGCTGGTCATCATTGCATAAACTTGAACATTTTTATGAAAAATAATAATAATGTTACCATTTTTCTTTTTCTTTTCTTTTTTCATAATTCATTGCTTTTTTGTTGTATGTTGATGCTGGTTGATTATGCTACTACATTTCTTTCAGCTGTTTGTTCTCGGTTCAATTTTATTTAAAAATATGGTTGGTTTGGTTTGTGTTTTTAGGTGTTAACCCGGACCAAACTTCAAACTTATTGTTGTTGATTTAAGTGTGTACTGTATTAATCAATTTATTCTACAGTCATTATGTTTAACATTTGTTTTTAGTTCTTTGTATTATAAATATTTATTTTCTTAAGAGTGATATAACTTTCAAACTTTAACCGAGTTAATTTAACCTTGAACTTTTATTTCATGTTGGACTTAGTCGACCAAATAAAATATTACTCCGTAGTTGATTAGACCTGGTAACTTGTTTTTTCGCAGTCTTGTTATTTTTTGTACGCATAAAAGAATTGCCAAAAATTTACAAAATAATAGAATTGAAACCATTGCGATAAACAACTAATCTCGAAACTAGATTTGATACTTTCATAAACCTTGTAAATGTAATGCAAATAGGTTCAAAATTAGCTCGATAAAACATATCAACCTGAATTCCTGAAATGACATGAATAATAAGGTATTGCTCTTGATATGTTTGTTACGTGTAACGTATTCCAACTCATAGGTGGACGTTCGTGGAGTTTGGGAATGGTTGTGCCCTCCGAAACTTTTAATTTTTACTTGTATTCAACTTAAAAAGTTTTATCATATTTGATGGTACATTTTATGAAGAAAATACCATTCTGCCGAAACCAAATAATATATCATTTGGCAATCCTAATAAGTTTAATCAAGTTTTGTCTATGTTCCAAACCAAACGAAACTTTACAAAGGTTTAAGTATGTTTGGCAAAATTAGTTGGTGTTGGTGTTTAATTTTATTTGGCAAAACTAGCTGGCGTTAGCGTTGTTGCTGTTGCTGTGACTGAAAAAGATTAAAATTGTAGCTTATTTTTTTTAAAGTGGTGTTTTGCAACTGGCTGTAGATCATACTCAGTCCCAAAAAACTACAGACAATCAAAATGCAATTCTAATAATATAAATCATCGAACTTACCGGAAGCGAGAGATTAAAGAAAATACCGAATTTCGAGACTAGTTATCGAGCACCACCTAGTTGCCTCCAACACCTAGATGATTGATCCGCCGTAAAATATAGTAACTGGCTGTTATGTATATGCACCTGTGAAAGATGAAAGCCTAGTAGTGTTTTATTATGAATTGTTAATGAACTTGGGTTTTCTGAAAGGTATCATGGTAATTATACACAAAATAATCCCGGCATGTTCGCCCGCTGGGCCGAGTGTTCGCCCACTTCAGAGTCTTCGCCTTAACATTCTCCTCAAACGTTAGCTAAAGCGAGCATTTACTTTTAGATATTACGTAGTATTATTTTCTATAATCTCATAAATTTGTTCCGCCAAACCAAACTTATTTTTGGACAAAAGATTATTTTGTAGAAAAAGAAAGAAAAAAGCTTTAGCTCTTATAATCTTTTCATAATCTGGCACACTAAACACACCCTTAGTCGACCAAGCTCAAAGCTAACATTACAACACCATTCTTGCCATAATGTTGGTGTTGCACAACAACCTCAAGTTGCGTTATATCTTCACCGTTGCCATACAACACTAAATTAGTAGCTACATGTAATTTGCTCTTTGATAAAATATCGACTTGTTTACCTAAAATAACACGAACCAAATAGTGATTTAAGATAGAAAAATTAGCAATTGTGATGATAAATAGTAGTAAGGTTGAGGTGGTTCAGTCATGTCAAGAGGAGGCCTCAATCAGCGACCGTAAGAAGAGTCGAAGCGCTAGTAGTGGATGGTGTGAGAAGGAGGGGTATACTCAAACTCAGGTGGGAGGATAGAATTAAGCTCGACATGAAGGAGCTTCTCTTGTCCGAAGACATGACCTTATAGGAAGGCGTGGAAAGAAAGAATTAGGATCTGCGGGTAGTTCAGGCTAGGTGTGCGTGGGTTTAGGTTGTTTTGGCGTTAGGCTCTTTGTGGCCTTGCCCCCTGTGTTTTGGTTGCTTTGCCTTAGCTTTAGACCCCCGTGCATTGGCATACTTTGCTTTGTATTGCTCCTTTAGGTTTGCCTGCTTTTCTTGGTGCATTGCTTTTTGCTTTTGTGCTCCTTTGCATGTGATTCTACCTGTGCCCCCTTGCCTCTTTGCCTTTCTTCGGGTCCATTGTTCTATTTCTGCTATGTTTGCGTTTTTGCTTTCTTTTGCTTGCTTGTTACTTGTTCTTAAATCTTTAGCTCTCCTTTCTTTGCTCTATCACGTACACACATGCACTTGCCGGATGCCTCATTGGAAGCAGTCTCTCTACTTCCAAGTCTATCCTGAAGTAATGGTAGGATCTGTCTACATTTGACCTCCCCCTACCTTGACCCGGCGGGATTAGGTTTCTTGTTGTCGTAATGATAAATATAGTACTACTAAAGAATAAGAGGGACTAATTGTGCAAATCACTAAAAGAAAAAGGTATAAGAACCAACACTTGCCTTCAGTCTTCTTCATTAGTCAAAATCCTCGCCGGACCCCTAACGAACCTCCGATCATATATCCTCCGTTTAATTTATATATTAAACCTCTTAATTCACACTTAAACAATACATAATATATCATACTCATAACTAATTATAACAAAAAGCATGAAGAAAACAGACAACTCATCTTCTAGCGGCAAAAAGAAAACATTTGGCTTACAATTCAACGAAAACGACGTCGTTTCAAGTGTAATAGGCGGCATAGTTGAAAAAGGCTTCAATCAGCCGCTCTCTCAACCACCTCAGGTCACAGTTCTTCCGTTTCCGGTTGCGCGACATCGCTCTCACGGCCCCGTAAGTCTTCTCGCTTTTATTCGGTCGCTTTAAGTCATTCGTTTTAGTTTAGGTATCTTATTATGTCATTTTAAGCCCTAAATTTGTGTTTAGTGAGAACCTTTTAATGTCGTAAACTTATGCAATGTAGGTTATGTTTAGGTTAGATATTTGTTAAAGGAGCTTTAATTTTGTGTTGAGAAAGTTTAAATGTTTGTTATTTGAAGCATTGGGGACCCAGGAGTACGCGTGGTAAGGTTGAGGAGGAGGAGCAGGATGGAGAAGATGGTGATGACGAGGATTATGCTATGTTTGATAAGGTTGCGGCTGATGCTGGTCCGGTTAAAAGGAAACAGAAGAAAGGTTTGGATTTTAAGCGGTGGAAAGATATCATCAACGCTGATCAGGAACAGAAAACAAATGGTAATCGAAAACCGATTAATGTGAAAAAGGATTTGAACGGCGAAAAATCAGAAGTAGTGAAGAATAGGGAGTATAATGTAGGCGTTGGTATTGATGATGTTCAAAGTAATATTGATTATGGTATGCGATCGGCTGTCAAGGCAAAGAAGGCTAGTTTTGATGCTGTTCCTGTAGGTGTGGGTGTTGAGCAGGGTTCTACGAGTATTGAGAGTGAGATTGATGCTGAGAATCGTGCTCGATTGGAGAAGATGTCGACTGAGGAAATTGCTGAGGCTCAAGCTGAGATAATGAAGAAGATGGATCCGGCTTTGATAAAGATATTGCAAAAAAGGGGGTTGGATAAAACTAGAAAGAATAGTTCTACTAGCTCGAAAACTTCTATCAGCTCGAATAGTTCTATTGGCTCTGCTGTTATTGGCTCCTTTGCTGAATCGAACGATAACAAGGTGGAGAAAGTGTCAACAAGTGATAATGGTCGGAATATGATTATGGCAGGCCCGAATCATAAACGGATTGGGTTAGAGAGTAAAGACGTGCCAGAAAAGAAGTCCTCTGGTAGTTTATGGGATGCGTGGAGCACAAATGTTGAAGCTGCTAGGGATTTAAGGTTTTCTTTGGATGGTGATGTTATAAAAGATCATGGTCCCGTACCAGGTAATGAATACCGGTGATATTTTCACGTATGTTGATATTATATGATTGTTTATACAACTAAGTGTTATCTTATGAGATATAACTGCATCCAGGTGGTGTTGAAAATGCTTCGGAACGTGACTTTTTAAGAACCGAGGGTGACCCTGGTGCACTTGGTTACACCATCAAAGAAGCACTGGCTCTCACGAGAAGCGTGGTTAGTTATACTACTTTCTATGTTTTTATGCAATTTTCCCTCCTATACACACGCGCATGCAATAGCACTTTGATCTTTTGACATATACCCATATAATATATAAGGTGTAGTAATGTGTAATTTTTCAAATACGTGAAAATTTGTGTAATATATGTAACTGAAAAGTTGTCTGTTTGATATTGGTGCAATATAATATAAACTCAGGATTTTCTCCCTTGTCATGTGTAAGGTTCCTGGACAGCGGGCGCTTGCTTTGCATCTTATTGCATCTGTACTTTATAAAGCACAAGAGAATATGTGTAGAAACCAGACAGGCGCAACTTTGAAAGTTGATAATCAGAATCAGATTGTTGACTGGGAGGCTCTTTGGGCTTTCGCATTAGGTCCAGAACCCGAACTTGCTTTATCACTCAGGTAAATCGAAGAATTCATAAGTTAATTACACATCTTGTTGAATAGTATCTATATTTGTGAGTTGGTCTTTGATATTTTTTATTTTAAAAGTCAAACTGTATCTTTCGTACTATTGTACTAATCTTCTTGCTTATTTTAATTCTGTTTCATTCTGACCCGTTTTTGTAACTTTGAAGGATGTGTATTGATGATAACCATAATTCTGTGGTCATTGCTTGTGCAAGAGTCATTCAGTGTGTCCTTAGCTATGACTTCGATGAGCTCTTCTTTGATATCTCTGAGGTAAAATAATATACTCAACTGGCTTTGTCTTTCGTTGTTTGTCTCATAAGTCATAGTTACTCACAAGTACTATTTGACTTCAGAAAACGGGAATCTATGAGAAAGATGTCTGCACGGCTCCCATTTTTAGAAGTAGACCCAAGATCGAAGTTGGTTTTCTTCATGGTGGCTTTTGGAAATACAACACTAAACCCTCAAATATTTTTCCTTTTGAGAATATTATGAGGGATGATGAGGCTGAAGATGAACACACAATAAAGGATGATGTTGTGGTGGCTACACAGGACATTGCAGCTGGCTTAGTTAGAATGGGTATCCTTCCAAGAATTCGCTATCTACTGGAGGTAAGCCTTATTTTTGGAAGCCATGCTTCTTTCTTTGTCATATGAGTATGAAAATCACGAATAACTTGGATAATTCATATTATTTAACCACTTTAAGTCAACGTGCTAGCGAGTTGGAAACTTTTGATCAAACATATTTTTAAATTCAGAACTGTTAAAGTAGAGAGTAGAACAAATATCGAACCTCATTTTTCTAGTGACTCCTTGTGCTGTACATTTTCAGTCTGAACCTTCAGCAGCTTTGGAAGAATGCCTAATTTCTATACTGGTTGCAATAGCAAGGCATTCCCCTACATGCGCAGAAGCAATCATCAAGTGTGAGAGGCTACTTAAAGTTATTATCCACAGGTTCACTACAAAAGACCAAATGGGAGTCGATTATTCAAAGATAAAGTCTATTATCCTCATGAAGGTATGTAATTATTTTTATTTAATAGTGAAACCAAACAATGTTTCTAACTCTCACTATATTGTCACAGGTACTTGCTCGATCAGACAGAAAAAGGTGTATGGAATTGGTAGACAGTGGAAATTTCCAGAAGCTGTTGTCGCATTTATATCGTTGTGCATTCTCTGTTGATAACTTTTTGAATATAGAAACAGAAAAGTTCAAACTTTTATCAGCCTTGCTGGTTGAACAGCTACGTTTGTGGAAGGTCGGCATTCAGTATGGGTATTGTGTATCATACTTTCCAGACCTGTTCCCTGCTCTCTACAACTGGTTGGATGTTCCTGCATTAGAAAAATTGATTGAGAAGAACATACTTCATGAATTCACCGCCATCACTAAGGAAGCATACCTGGTCCTCAAGGCTTTAACAAAAACACTCCCAAATTTTTACTCACAGAAGATTGATCAAAATGACACAGACACTTGGCGTTGGAGCCATGTTGGTCCGATGATCGATTTAGCACTTAAGTGGGTATCATTGAAAAGTGATGAATCTTTATCCAACTTATTATTAGTTTCCAGTGGCACAAAAAAAGAAGGGTTGACTTCAATATTATGGGTAATATCGGCAGTTATGCACTTTCTTGTGGGTGTTCTTAAAAGTGTGATACCAGACGACAATTCTAGCATTCAAGGTGGGAATCTTCCTTGGTTACCCGAATTTGTACCAAAGATTGGATTACACATAATCAAGAACAGGCTTTTGAGTTTTACCCAAGTGAATGAACACTCGTTCCTTGAGTTCCTCTGTCAATATAGACCTCAAAGTGATCAAGAAACATCATTAGCCTCTGTATGCTGCCTTGACGGGTTGGTAGAGATTGTTCATTCAGTAAATAGTTTGATTCAGCTAGCAAACACCAAGATCACTATTTCATCGATTGAGCACTCGAATGTACCAAGTGCTGATAAAGTTCTAACTGATGGCATACTCAAGTGTTCTTTACCGGAGATGACAACATTGCTGACTACCTTCATGAAGTTAACATCCTCTTCTGGTAAACTTGTGCAGTCGATTGAGATGTTTGGAAGAGGTGGTCCTGCTCCTGGTGTTGGTGTTGGATGGGGGGCCTCAGGCGGAGGGTTTTGGTCTTTAAACATTATGGTGACCCAAATGGACGCAAGATTGGTCTTAAAGTTGCTTGAGATCATTCTGGACGAGTCCACTAAAGAAAGTCCAAAAAATGAAGAAATAAATATTATAATGGAGAGAGTAAATTCTGCTTTTGACTTGTGCTCACTCGTGGGACCCAGGGATGGAATTATAATGGAAAAAGTTCTTGATATCTTGCTACAACCACAAATTTTGAAGTATCTTGATTTTGGTATTCGACGCTCTGTAACATTTGGGTGGGAATATACAGAAGAAGAGTACTCGATGTTTAGTAATTATTTACGTTCTCACTTCAAGAACAGATGGTTGACTGTAAAGAAGTCAAAAACAAAAGCCAATGCTACTAAAAAGAGTAAATTCTCACTCGACACCATCCAAGAAGATGTTGACTCATCAAAAAACACTTTACTGGTAACTGAATGGGCTCATCAGAGGCTACCACTTCCTAGTCATTGGTTTCTGAGTCCCATCTCGACCATTGACTACACCAAAGTGGTCAACCTTCCAGTCACACCTAACTTTCCTGAAGTTGCAAGATGCGGGCTTTTCTTTATTTTAGGTCTTGAAAAGATGTCCAGTCATCTTTCTTCTAACTCATATCCATCCATCAATAATGTCCCCGTTATATGGAAGCTGCATGCTTTATCTGTAACATTATTTGCTGGGATGGATATCCTTGAAGAAGAGAAGAGTAGGGATGTTTATAGTAATTTGCAGGAGTTGTATGGGAATATTCTTGATAAAAAGTTGTTAGAAGTTGGACGGGATAACAGTGTTGAGTTTTTGAAGTTTGATAAGGAGATACACGACAGTTACTCGACATTTATTGAAACTCTGGTGGAGAATTTTGCCGGTGTATCATATGGTGATTTGTTGTATGGTAGGCAAATGTCAATGTATCTGCATCGTTGTGTTGGAACTCCAATCAGACTTGCTGCTTGGAATGCCTTGTCACATATTAGAGCTCTTGAACTTTTGCCACCATTAGACAAATGCTTAGGTCAAGAGGAAGGATACCTTGAACCTCTGGAGGTACAATATTTCGTGTTGCTATCTTCTGGTAGAGTTTGAAATGGGCGGGTTGAGTAACGAGTCAAAACTTTAAATTTTTTGGTAGGCTTCAAATTGGGTCGAGTCGGTTTGCCCGAAACACTTTCTGTCTGATATTATTAACTTTTTATACAAATATACAATCTAAGTAAATTGGTGAAAATAGGTCGAATCAGTTGCATATAATTCAAACTTTCTATCTATAGTGTTTCTTAGAGTTGATTTTTAAAAGATTGATTCTCAATCGTATGTGTGAATTTACATTGCTTAATAGATTGTGAGACTGAATATTCAGAATCTTGTTAGCTAACATATAGTAATTCTGTACAGGATGATGAAATGATTCTGGAAGCATATGTAAAATCATGGGTTTCTGGTGCTCTCGACAGATCATTAACTAGACAATCAGTTGCGTTAACGTTGGTTATTCACCATTTATCACATTTCATCTTTGGTGCTCACTCTGGTGACAAAAATTCATTGCGAAATAAATTGGCCAAATCCATTCTTCGCGATTACTCTCGAAAATCAGATCATGAGGTATGTTCTCCATATCACACAACCTTTGTATTCAATGTATTTTACAGCCTTCATTTGTAATTTGTAAGTCTCTTATAATTTCATACGTTTATGATGATAGGGTATGATGGTAAAACTCATTCAATATAAGAAGCCAGCAACTCGCGGAAAACTGGATCAAGCAGAAGATATGTCACTGCAGGGGCCTGAGATATCTAGAAGGCTTATGGTATTGAAGGACGCCTGTGAAGGGAATTCTACACTTTTAAGTGTAGTCGAAAAGCTCAAAACCCTGTTTTAAAAGAACCATAGTTCTTGTTGTAGAGAACAAGCATCTTGTAAACAGTGTAGATTTTGCTATTGTAACTTGCAAAAGATATTGTTGCAACTGAAAAGCATTATGATGTTAAAACCCGAAAGCTTCAAAATTTTTGGAAATGAACAAGACAAAAGAGCTACGAGTTTTGATTTTCTTGATGCTATACTTGAGATATAAATCATAAAAAAACAAGAAAACCATAAATAGGGATTGGCCGACCATGTACTGGTGTTTCCTTGGCCCGAGCAATTTGTTTTTTTTCTAAAAGCCCGACTTTTTCTCATGCTTTTTATTTTTTAGGCATGGCGAGCCGGTCTCGGTTCAGGCCCTGTCTGGCGGTCTTTCATATCTAGATTTCTACAGTACAAAGAATATATATGTTTTTAGAGCTGACCACTATCCGAAACCGCACCGGACCGAAAAAAATTGGATCGGACCAAAAACAGAGTTGACCAAAACACCGGACTAAGAACCGGACTGAAGTGTGTTTGGTTCGGTCCGGACCAGTCAAACGAAGCATAATGGCTGGTTTGCGTAGGACTGAACCGGATTGAACTAAAGACCGAATCAAAGGAAAATGGTGAGTGAGGACCGGACTAATATATGTTCGGTCCGGTCGGTCTATTTGTTTTGGACATAAAATGTTGGAGTAGGAAAGTGATTGGGAGAATGTGGTTGTGCCAAAATGCCCTAGAATAGGCATACGCGAATATGTTTATTTCATCGTTTAGATAGTGGAAGAAATGTGCAACAAAAAAGAGAGAGTAATATACTAGTTATAAGAATGCTTGTGTGTTTTTGTTGTGTAAAACTGGATGGAAAAACACTTTATTTATAGGTTCCAAAATTACTCTCAAATTACTAATAACTCAAAGTTTTATCATACAACTTGTCTTTACTTGCTTTTACTATGTTGAATGTTAAGAACCTATAAGTTCATCCATAATACAAAGACTTTCATCTCACACGGCTCCTAAGTGATAAAAGAAAGAAGAACTCCTCTTCTTTCTTTTTTGATTACCTTCCTCGCGTATGTATAAGACCGAATCCATTCTATTTTTAAAAAAGATTACTAATCCTTAACTTTTCGAGGAATCCTTCATCAGTGGTTGTGAATGACTGATTTTTTCAATCTTTTCGATCTTGGTTCCGTAGGAGCAAGTCAGAAAGTAGAACCATCTGATTTGATTCGTTCTCAATAGCCATGAGATGATCATCTTAGGGTGATCCTTTTGTAACAAACACCTTGTCTTTTACATTGTCCATGTTACGATCAAATCATTTTCATTTTCACGGTCAATCTATAAAGGTAATACATAGTTTCAAAATTTAGATATGCCATTATTTTTTCAATGACGTCATCTTGCTAAAAAAATGCCTATCAGCTTTTGGATATGCAAAGAAGTTATTCATATACCATCAATAACTATAAGAATTCAATAAAGAAAAAATGATTTGTGTATCTAAAACATGAACCTAAATTTAGACATGAAGATTCAATTGATGTATTTAAAAAAATGGTTGTGTTTAATTATACTAATAAAAAAGAATAAGTGTATTACACTTGTCATAAAATAAATAAATTAGTTCTAACATTAGGTCTACTTATTAGACATATATATCAATACTCTTCAATAAATATAGCTAAAAATATTTGTCTTCTCACTTAGTACAATCTTATGTTGATAGCCATTAAATCATTAAAACCATCTATGTTACAAAAATCCAATTAAACATATCATTAAATCGAAAGCAAACTGCAAAAATCATCTTTATATTTCATTCAATTTAACATTAATCACCGCTTCTCAAAACTATTACCGTAACAAATATCATTCAGAGCAAGCTAAACGTCTAACACTTTATCTTTCGGGATGATACTATTTGCAAGGCATTTTCCCAAGCCTTTTGCAATTTCTCTTTTCAAGTAAGATGAATTATGCTATGTTATAATTACCTATTGACTTGTCAAAATAACTCACTTTTTCGTTAATTCTTAGACCGGATGTAATGGGGGCATGAATGATGCGTCGTGCATCCCATTCACGCGTTGTTAGATAGTTTGAAAGTTTTTGTTGTTATGTGTAAATGTATTATGAGATATGCTTATATTTGTGTAGGGTGTATTTTTTTGGTTGGTTTTGATAATGAAAGTAGACACTATGTGATAATGACCGATAAAAGTAAATGCTTATATCTAAGGGGATACATTATATCAAGCAAGAGGATGTGGAAGAAAAAAAAATTGATATACTTACTCCATATCAAAATAAATGTTCACTTTCAAATTGCACAAAGATTTAAAGAATTTCGCTGAGGGGGTGTTTGTTTTGGCTTACATAGCCGGCTTATGATTTATTTGGTTTTAGGCATATGTTTCATAAGCTCACATTTTTTGGCTTATGTTGAAACTTTTCAGCTTATATAAGTTTATTATATCATAATAAACCGAAAGTTTCAAAATAAGCTACAAAAACCGAGCTTATAAAACATAAGCCCAAAACCAATAAGTCATACTGTTCACCAATTAAATATACTTCTATCAACTAATTGGTTAAAATATAAAATAGACATTTAGTTGAGATATACCAAAATAAATTAATGAAGATTTATATGTTGGGGTTTGTTCTAATGATATGTGTTGCTTATAAACTAGAGTTTTTAAGTAACCTTCGCTTGTACGTGAGGCATTTATTAGACATATGATATAAAAAAAAAAGGAAGGGAAAAATGATACATGCACATAAAAGTAAAATCTAAAAATATGTAGCATGATCTAATGGGTTATAAAATAAATAAATCTCTGTCTGCAGCTATTAGAATAATGACACGTATTTTTAGGTCCAGAATTAAGTTCATTTATCATTATCAAAAAAAAAAAAATAATAAATAATAATAATAAAAAAAAAAAGTTCTTAAAAATAGTTTTCTCTAAAATAAAAGAAAATGATATTTCTAAATTAAGAAAGTACACTCATCCGATCCAACCCGCAATATCATCCCCTCTCTATTATCTCAAACTTTTCCCTCAAAACCATTTTCCAGATCCAATTCAGTTACAAAACCATCCCTCATCCCCTCAAAATGACGTCACAACCACCACACCATAAACACAAACCAAACACCGATGACGTCATCACCACCACCACCACCACCACCACAAACATCAACCACCTCTCATCAGAACTCATCGCCACAATCATCACAAAACTCGACGTCTCATCAATCTGTTCAATCTCATCCACCTCCAAATCCTTCCGTACATCCGCTCAACACTCCTTCAAATTCATACCTAACTTTCACCTCATCGTAATTCCTTTAACAATTTTCTAACAATGATTATTTATTATTATTATTATTATTTTTTTTTTACAGTTTTGTTTAATTGACGTGTTAATTAATTAGTTAATTGTTTGAGGAATTATAGGAAATAGCGGCACCGATTGAGCGGTTGAGGAGATTGTTGGTGCCGAATGAGAAGATGACGAGTTTGAAGCTGGATTGTAGACGGTTGAGTGAAGTTTCGGTTTGTTGCGTTTTGCAGCCGCGGTTGAGCGAGTTGGTGTTGAGGAATTGTTATAAGTTTAGTGGTAAGGTGCTTGCTGAAGTTGGAGCTAGGTGTAATGATCTAAGGTTGTTGTTACTTTTATCTGCGTATTAATTTGATTGAATTCGTGTTTTATGTGTTTATAAATGTAGGGATGATTAGTGCAAAATGTATGTGACACGTCACGAAATACACAATAGAAAGATTAGATAGTTTGGCGTATTTAATAGGATCGATTTGTATACAGAAGATTAGGCAGTTTTCGTTTTTAGTAGGAAATATATTAGATTGATACATGCTATTAGTAGGTTTTGTTATACAAAATTTGTGGAATGATTAACTTTTTAATTGTATGTATTGAATGACCTGATTAGTGGGGAAGTGATGATGTGGCACTAGTTGTTTAGAATCGCTATCACTATGAGTGTTATTGGCTTAAAAAGTTTAATACATAAAATAGGAAGATTATCAAGTTAATACTAAGTAATAGGAAAAAAAAGTTTGATAGACGGTAAAGAAATTTTTTTAACGGATTATCCTTTATATTTTGGAAAGTGATTAGTGAAACTCAGTAGAAGAATTTGGTAAAGCACATTCTGTGGCCAATGGTTCGGTATTGTTGCTTCAAGTTCTCTTTGATTTATTTATATGTGACTTGAATAGGTAGAGATTAGTTTTTTGTTATCCTCAAATACAAAGTGTTATCAATTGTATTAGATGAATTGTAGTTGCCAATGGGATTTAGGTTACTCAACCAGTCTCAAACAAAGAGGTTAATGTAATGACTAAAAGAGGTAGAGTTTGACTTTTAAGGTCAAGCAAACTAAGTTTCAACATCACATGAAGTGTCTGTTTTCTAGATAATAATTGACAGATAAACATAGTAAAATGTACGAGCTACAGGACATCTTGTTTCATTTGTAACAACATATAAGTCATTTCGGGATTTGAAAACTACTTTGTCTGACGTTCTCTAGCAGGAAATATAGCTTGCATGTGTAAGATACTTTTGTGCAAATCAGGGGCTGCATGGTAGTAAATACAAATCCTTCTATTCATATCCAAAATTTATTTGTATTGGTAATGCTCTGCTATTTGATAAGGTGTTGCGTCTGTATTAACCTGAAGCTGTGTAATCCATTTGTTAGACTCAGAACACTTAGTAGAGACTTCCATTAATACATGTGTTTCCTATGCTTTTGTTTATAAGCTTTCCAATTTTATAGCGTATGCTAAATCCTACAGAATGTGATCATGTGTAATGAATAATATTTCATGTGTATGCATTTAATTAGCAGCGTTAATTACATTTTCTTCAGGTCTCTGTATGTGAGTTCCGTGGCCGATAATCGAGGACACCTACATAATGTCTCTGACCTAGAGGGGTTACTCAGGGGTTGCACTCAATTGGAAGTAAGGTTTTATTACTAAAGTAGCTTTCTTAAATGCGTTGAAAATAACAGACTTTTAAAACTTGTTGCAATTGGTGTTCACATAATGGAACAAATGATTAGGCAATTTTATAATTCAGTCCGTATGATTAACAAAACAAAATTCTTAATTGTCACTGTTTGTTTTGACATACGCCGTTGCTAATATGCACAATGCTAAAAAGGTGACTATTTCGCTCGAAAAAACCCAATGCTTGCTTCTCCTTACCACACATTGACATCAATTACAAAATCACTGGATCCTATACTAGATCCTATGTTACCCGGACACGGCTGAATGGCCGACATACCAGGGTCGGTACGACGCGACACGGATCCGGGTATGAAATCCGGTCCGGACACGCCACTTTGGCCTTGGTACGGCAACTTCATCTTTACGGCGCTGATGACGTGGAAACGTAAATAAACTTGAACATGAAGTCGTTAATTGTTGTTGTTTTTTGGGTGATGTAATTGGTTTAGTAGAGCCATTGATTGGTTTCTTTTTTATTTGTTAGATGGAAGTGATGATGATGTGATGATATATAGTCGTTGAACACGTGTACTGCACCGAATTATCTATATGAATATTTTTAAGGGTTTTTGGGCTTTTTAATAATACTAACTATTTAGCCCACCGGCCCATCTTTTGGTACGTGATGGGTATGTTAGAAAAAACATATATAACAAATCTATTTTTACGAGTTTCAATGAATATGTTTTAATTTGTTGCACGAATTATCTATATGCATATTTTTTTAGGAAAAATTATTGCCGTATCCGTACCCGAGTCCAAAGTTAGGACGGTGTCCCCGTGTCCTAAATTTTTTTGGATGACGTATCCGACACTCGGATCCGTACCAATATCGGATACCCGTACCCGTGTTAATGTAACATAGACTAGATCTGTAGTACGTCATATGTTGATTGTGTTTTTAGTAATTGATTAGTTTTGCTAAAATCAGCGATCAGTTAAATTAATAATTTTTAGCTTCAATGTGGAGATTTGAGAATGCATGATATAATTTATGTTTCCAAATATGTATATCATTCTTAAGAAAAATTGAGGTTACTATGCCCAAGTTTCTTACTTGGCAATTTTTGTTTCCTAAAACCCCGTATGCGTTTTCAACCCACGCATTTCAAGATCTAGCTGGGAGATCTACTTCTTAATTATGTTTTTGCTTTAATTTAAGTTAAAACGAGTGTAGATAGCAAGGGGGTTATGGTCAACTGGTTAACTAAATAAGGAGCAAATCCTTTCTTGCACTCAATTGGCATGTCGTAACTTAGGAAACCATTTAATGAATATTCGTAGGTTAACTTAAAAAGGGGTAGTTTAGTAATTTAAATATGTTGAATTTTCAACAATTCAACATGAGGTTCATGGTTTATATGTATGTAGTATAGAAGTATAGATAAGAACAAATCTATATGGGTAGTAGTATTTAAGCATCTTGCAATATGTAGTATAGAAGTACTGATACATTGTCCCTAAAGCTCTAGTTGCACAGAAAAATTGCTGCACTAAGGGTACGTTCATTAGGATTATAGATAAATGGTACATCTATTGGCAGATAATCAAATATCATGATATAACAAGTATATCATCACGATGCAAATTTTGTATCATGATGTACATATACAATACACTCGAGATGTCTCTTCTTTAGCTTGCATGTTGTAACCCTTTTATATTGTCCATCTCTGTAGAGGATTGGACCTAGTTAAAATGCTTTATTTAGAAAACCATAACCAGGAACTAGTTATTAGTTAGTGCTCATCTGGGACCGAGATGGTAAGAGCAAGGCACAAGCTTTGTTATCAATATTCAATACCATGTTGTCCTCATAATTAAGTTCTTTACCATTATTTTTTTCGGTTTTTTTCCTTCATAAATGATAAATCATTTTATTTCAAGCTATTTTCAATCTAGATCATTAGATTTAAGGTACTAAATGGACTTTGGATTTTTCGTGTTCAAGCTTCTATTTTCCTCGATTATTTGGAAACTTAAAGTAATTAATGAAGCTGTGGGTGTTTATAAAAAAAGAAGTTGAACACTAAAAATGTCAAATTAACTCTATACTCGTGGTCTTTGTCCTTTGCATAAATCGTCGTCTTTATTTTCTCTTTATAAAAAAGGGTTGAGAAGCTAAAGAAAGGGATGAAGGATGTGATGATGCAAAGGACAAAGATGACGGATATAGTCATATAGAGTTAATTTGACATTTTTAGACGTTAGTATTGTCATGTGCCATACACATCACTTTTTAGTGGACCCAACCAAGTGTTAGAGTATTAATGGACGTCATTACTATAAATTAGTTGTGTTTTTATTTTCAGTGAAAAAATAATAATAATAATAATAATAAAAAAAGAAAAAAAAAAAAAAAAAAAGAGAGAGAGAGAGAGAGAGAGAAACTCAATTAACCATCCTGTAGATTGAATATAAGTTCAAGGGCCAAATTTGTTACATACTCTTATTATTTATTGCCTTATTGGTTATGAGCTCTTCATAATTTGTCCTTGGATTTAATTTGATTTTGAAACCTTCTTTTGTTCCTCAGGAACTTGTGTTGATGTTTGACGTCTCAATATTTCGTCGTCCTGATTTTGCTCGTGTCTGGACGTTGGCTTCTTCAAAACTCACCTACCTTCAGCTTGGGTACATAACTCAGTTAATGGTTATAGAGCTGCTCAGCCCCACTGTAGCACCAAATCAGTCACCCAATCACATTCTCCCACCTGTATTCCCAAATATTCACAAACTTTGCCTTTCGGTGGACTACATTTCCAACGCTATGGTCAGCATAATATCAAATACTCTCATTCATTTAACCCATTTGAAGCTTCGAGATCAACCCATCATTGACCCTGGACTTGCATTTGACCTTACGGACGAAGGTCTTCAGCTGATTAACCAACACGGGAGATTGAAACACCTTTCCCTTATTCGTAGCCAGGAGTTTAATCCAACATTTTTCAGAAGAGTTACTGATCAAGGTATACTCTTTATGGCTGACAGATGTACAAGTATGGAAAGCATATGTCTTGCTGGATTTTGTCAGGTAACAGATACTGGCTTCAAAACGCTCCTACATGCTTGCACACACTTATACAAGCTAAAGGTTTTTAACGGGACCCGCATGTCTGATCTTGTGTTTCATGACATGTATGCAACATCCCTTGCTCTGACCCTAGTAAGCTTAAGATGCTGTAACCTTTTAACAAATTCCGCTGTCCTGCAATTGGCATTGAATATGGATCTCAGTGTACTTGACTTGAGGGATTCTAAACATATTGGTGATAAATCTCTTCAAGCCATTAGCAAGCTTCCAAAATTAAGGACTTTGCTGTTAGATGGAACTGATGTAACAGACTTGGGTTTGTCGTACTTGCAAAAAGGTGCAAACAGCACTCTTTTAAAATTATCAATTAGGGGTTGTAAGAGGCTTACATGCAAGTGTATATCTTCTCTTTTCAATGGCGGGTCCAACAGAGAACTACAAGAACTGGATGTATCTAATCTACCTAACCTCACAAACGGTGGTGTGCTTTTCCTTGTGAAGAATCGGATTCCGCTTGTTGACCTGCGGATGCGGCAATGCCCTCTTATTGGTGACACGTCGGTGATGGCGTTAGCATCAATGACCATGGCTGATGGTGACAGGTGGCATGGTAGTAACTTGAGATCATTGGATATATACAACTGTGGTGGGATTTCGAAACTTGCATTCCAGTGGTTAAAGAAACCTTATTTTCCTGGATTGAGGTGGTTGGGAGTGGCAGCTTCTATGAACCCCGAGTTAGTTGACTCGTTAGCTTTGAATAGACCGTTTTTGAATTTGATGAGTCGTGGGGAGGAACTCGGAACTGATAAGTGGGATAATTTGGATGATATTTATATGCATGATTATGAGGAAATTGATGAACTTGAGCAATGGATATTTCAAGAAGATGAAAACATGACTGATAATGATGATGATGATGCTGACAATGATGAAGATGACGATGACGAGGATGATGAGGAGGTAAACGATGATGGGGAGGTGGAAGCTGTTAATGAAAATTAAGAAGTAGACGTGAATCTCGTTTCTTCTTTTCTGATTCTGGTAAGATTCCCAAAACTCTGTTTTTATCATTATTAGTTATGTAATATAAGGGTCCTCTTGCTTAGCCTGTTTCCCTCTAATTCGTGGTCTTTATATATGGGGTCTCTATTTATATGTTGTGTGAGGAAATAAAACCCCCATAAATAGGAAACACCATATGAGGGAGATGGGTATAAAAGAAAGGACCTTGAATATATATAATTAGGATCTAATGTGTGCCGTGTATTGTTGAAAATTGTCAGACCTGTGCTATTTTAGTTGTAACTTATGTTTGGGATACCTTCAGTGGCTTGTATATTGTAAAATGTGGATCAGTAATTGTAGTACTTTGGAACATGTATAAAAACTGGGGCGAACCATGAGATATCTGTGTGTTTTGTTTGTGTTTTGCTTGGTCATTTGCAGCACCGCATTTGCCTGTTATTTGTTCTTTGAATGGCACATCTGCCTGTTACTAAAAGATGTAAATATTTAGCTACCTTTTATGGTTGGTTTTCTTTTGTAAACCAGTCTCTGTATATCAATTGATTAGTGTAACTACATCTGTGCTAACTTGTCTCGCTGTGGTTAAAAAAAAAGTTCACCATGGGATTCCTTTGTATAACTTTTCTTAGTTAACACTTGAACTGTAACAAGTTATGTAAAGATACTTGAGAATAGAAATATTAAAAGGTAGTTAAATCTCTTATATGAGAGACGAATTTTGTTGAAGAATCCACTCCAATCAAAATAACAACAGTTCTCTTGAATGTTTACTCCCTTGATACATTATGAAACAGTTTAATGTAGCCATCTGTCTAAACTCAGCCCAATATCGTTTTCTAATGCTTTGTTAAAACTAATATTGAAGCTTGTTTTCATTACCTCACTTAACTATCCAGGCAACTTTAGTTTTTGTTATGCGCAAGCATCCAATCAGGAGCAGATTTAGGTCTGTATTCATGATTGGTTAAAGGTATGGAAATAATAACAAAGGAACAGATCTGCAGTTTCATATCGAATTATGCTCCCTATAAAACATATATTAAGGGGACGCTTAATTGATTTCACCTCAGTATTCGCTAACTGCAAGTCTGTGACCAACGAAGACCTCATTTTAACATTACACTTTTTTTGTGCATTTCAAGTAGATTATGGAAAGCTTCTCTCTTTTAATTGGATTGATCCACTATGTAAAGGTAGTGCCCTCTCCCCCTCCTTTGTAATGTTATCTACTTATCTAGCTTCTTGCTAGGTTTATAGTTGCCGTTTAAAAAGAAAAGAAAGAAAACTGCAATTTTCTAAAATATCGCAAGTTTATACAAAGAAAATTAACGAATTTCATAAAGTTGAGTTTCAAAACAATTAGTCACAAAATTGTGGCTTTATTTATGCCGTATTAGCCCATTTGATTTCTTCGCACCCGAGAAGGTAACTACCAGTTGCACAATTTTTCAATCAAATTAAGGTGAACGTGGTCGACCTACGAGATTAATCGCTTCCTTCCTTGGGAAAAAAGTGTGGTCGAAACTTGATTTTGAAGGTTAACTTGTGGAATTCATCTTCTACCGGCACTAACTGTTGGGTCAATGGCTACATATGTTTGATTTTTGACAAAGTGATCAGCTTATCATGTGATCCATAAGCTATTGATACATTGTAACAGTATTAATTCGCGACTAATGTTTTACAAAAGTTGGTTACGAAATCAAGATATAACACAGAATAAGTATTATCTTACAAACATATATCAAAATAAAAATGTCAATGTAAAAATAAAATACTCTCTTATAACATAAACACAAATATGTCAAACTATTTCACATATTTCTATGTAGTGTAAATAATTTTTTTTAAAAGTACTGCAAAAATTTAAATGTATTGTAAAGTTAAAGTTAGAGCGATGATAGGACTAACTCATGTGACTAATATTTTAATGGTTTTATAATTTATTCTTCACTTGACATATGTCATATACATTTTCTCTCTTTATATCTTTAT
>JARVZY010000837.1:0-22681 GCA_030686995.1 Artemisia argyi | reverse complement strand
AGAAATTTCAACCTAAACAATAACTATTCCCCGGCAGCAGCGCCAAAAACTTGATGCGTGGGATTGCGCCCTCGCAAAAGGTTTTACCTCTCAAGGGATCTCAAGACGCTTGCAATCCCCACCAGGCAGTGTACCTGACCGATGGATCGATCTACTTGGGGAATAGTGTCTTTAGGATCAAAACTTAATTAAACTAGGTCTAGAGGTGAGGGATGATTCTTTTTGTATTTTTATATTTTTATGAAAAGCAAGTAAAAATCTCGGGTATTGGAAGAGTGGGCGGAATTAGTTGCTAGTCAACTAACACAAATAACTACAAATGCACTAAAAATAAAATAACAAGAAAGTAAGGGTGTGTTTGTTTTTAAAAAAACGTCTTACTAGCCCTCTTACTCCCTCTTACTCTTACCAGTAAGAGGTGGGCAGACGTTTTGCTTGTTTATTTTTTTCTTTTGAGTAAGACCTAGTTAGACATATAACATCTTACTCAGTAAGAGGTGGGAGAATTGTCTTACTGCCTCTTACTCGATAAGAGAGATTGAAGACTCGTGTTAATATAATATATTTGATGGTTTATTAACTATGTTATATTTATGATAAAAAGTCTTGTTTCATATTTACACAAGTTACTTAAATAAATTGCAGAAACGAGCACTTAAAATCATTCGGACAATTATACAAAAACAAACAACATAATTTTGTTTAGATTTAGATGTTTTAGCCACATCTTACTAGTAAGATGTGGTAGTCAGATTCAGACTTAAAACATCTAAATGAAACAAACACACCCTAAATGTTGAGAAAAACAATAATGAGAGAAACTTGTTTACTTAGATTTCACTACTCCCTAGCTATCTTTCATTAGTTGAATAGTTTGTTACAATTGTGTGGATGACGGGTTATATTCCATAATACCATTCGTGGGGCCGTGTATGATCTTCCCCAACTCTATAAGTTTCTACCTCTTCCTATGTCGAACCGACAACTAGCTCCTAACATGGCCTCCTTAATAGTCACTCATGCATTAAATACAACCAATAAAATCGTAGTACATATCCGATTCATGTTTCTTAAGACGTTCAAGCATGTTACCAATAGGAAGTCTGCTAGTTTTCTTCATCCAATACAATTAATAACAAACAATCAACTAACAATCAATAGCTAGGTTTCATTACATCTAAGCAAACACAAACAAACCTAGCCTAGCATGTTAAAGTAAAGACAAGCGTAAGATAGCATCAAACAACACATAGATATATTGAATGATTATTGGAAGACTTATCTTTATTGAAACATGGATGAAAGAAGGGTGAAAAACCCTGTAAAATTCGACCTAGGGTTTGTGGTAAAAGTTCCTCCAAAAGTTCTCTCCTTAAGAATGAAAATTAGAAAACTATATATAGAGAATACAGGTCTGACGGCGTCACAATATAATCCTGACGCCGTCAACTTGCCGCCAATGCTTCCCTCAGATTGCCTAGATCCAGATCTGAAGCCGTCGTGTATAATTCCTCTCTTAGCCGTCACGTGTAATTTTGCTCTTGACGGCCTTGGTGACGCCGTCACTCTTTAACTCCCAAAAACATTCTAGCGTGTCTCGTGTAACTTTTTATCCACCTCTTTTCCAATACGTGACGCCGTCAACTCCAAAGCGTGACGCCGTCAGGTACTATTTCCAGCTTGATTTGGAGACTTTGCCATTTTCTTCACTTTTCGCTCCAAAAACGTCCAAAATGCTTCCTTTTCCAGATTTCTTCTCCAAAGTACCTAAATGACAAAAGGAACGATTTGAGGCAATATTTGATCAAATAATCACGACTTAGGACTTAAATGACCCCCTAAAAGCGTAACACTTTTCGCCTCATCAGTCCCCTTAAACATTAAGGGGGCCGCCTGCTTAATTTTGAAATTTTCGCGGCTTTGTTTCTGAAAAAAAATATTATGTGCATATATATATATAATATCAAAAATACGTTGGAGAATATTCGTATGAAAGGAATTACTTGACACTTTTAATTGACATTTCGTCAACTAAAATTTTCTTGATAACTTTGGATAAAGTTAATCAAGCTGTCAAGTCGACAAGGGAATTTGAGGAAGGTATATATATATATATATATATATATATATATATATATATATATATATATTAAATATGTATGTATTAAAAATAATATGGATTTATAAGACGAGAATATGAGAAGGAGACGAGTGCAAATGACGACGGGAGTGTGTTTCATCCATACATTGATCAACTCATTTCTCTACATCAACACGAGTTTGGTGATCATTGAAGATTGTCATGTTGAACGTTATAGTTCAAGAGGGCCAAAAGGGGAAAGAAAAGGTTCGTAAACGAACAATTTCTTGATATCTAGAAAATCAACTAATGATTTTTCTAGGTTATAAATCTATATAAGTAATTAAATATAAATATATATATATATATATATATATATATATATATATATATATGTGTGTGTGTGTGTGTGTGTGTGTGTGTGTGTGTGTGTGTGTGTGTGTATAATAGCTATAGTATGCTATAAAACTAATCTTAACATATAGAATCTAAATACTAAACTAAGCATGCAATCTTTGCTAGGAAATTAAACGAAATGTGTACCTTTTTGTCTTTGATAGGCTTTCTTCAATGTCTTCAAAAAGATGGCATGATCTTGTGGAAGCGGATAGATAACCAAGTTTGCCGAAGTATAACGAATTCATCTTGTTGGTCCCCATTGTCTCATTTGACCAAAGGTATTTGGTCCGAACATGTTATGCATTTGACTAGGGTGTATATATGGTGGAATCATTCCCGAAGGATTGAAGTTCCACATTTGATAATTATTGTGAAGGTTTCGTCTATTTTTGTTTACTCTAGGTTGAGGAGTTTTGGACCTAGGATGAGGACTACTTGGTTTTCAAGGTGGTGGAGTTTTACACCTTAATTTTGGCTTAAAGGGCTCGGCCTCGGACTTTAATGATGATTTGCGAATACTTTTAATTTCTTCATCACTAGCTATAGATACTAATCTATCCTTCAAGAGTATGTACTTTGGTTTAGACTCTAAAGGTTTTAATTCACTAGTTTCACCTTCGAACTTGACACTTTTTATTTCACTAGTTGACACTCCGGTTGAGTTATATCCTAAGCCGGTTTTATCTCCGGATATTCTTTGAGTACTAATTAATTTTCTAAGTGATTGACTACTATTTTCGAATTTCTCAAGCCTAGTAATTTCTTCCTTAAGTTGTTCATTCTCATTTTTAACAACTAGACATCTTTTACATTCCATAAGACTTTCTTTACCATTTCTAGGTTGTGTAGTTTAATTTTTAATTCAAGTATTTCATCTTTTAATTAATTGTTAGTGTGTTTTAGTAGTTTATTTTTAGCCATGACTTTTTGTCCTAGTTTACATAATCTACTATATTCGCTATCTAAGTCTTTTTCATCTAACGATAAATTTTCATCACTATAGTATTCGGTTTCAGAACGTACCTCATCGGATGCCCTTGCCATGAGACACTTTTCTTCTTTTGTTGTATCTTTTTCGGTATTGTCACTATCACTCCATGCTCCTCCTACAAAGGCCTTGTGGTTTTGACTTCTTGACAATTTCGGACATTCTCCAATAAAATGATTTGGATCTCCGCACTTGAAGCACTTTCTTTCATTCTTGCTATTCTTGTCGTGTTTGTTTCTTTGGGATGTTTTTCTTTCATCATATGGTTGTCTAACATATCTTCCTCGTTTTTTGAAGAATTTCTTGAAGTCTCTTACGGCCATGGCATATTCTTCATCCTCGCTTTCGGAGGTTGAGCATTCTTCGTCACTAGAGTCCTTTTTAGCTTTTAACACAATTGATTTTCTTTGCTCCCTTTTTCCTTTGACCATTTCGGAGTCTTTCTTTATTATCACTTCATATACTTTCAAGTTTCCAATTAACTCGTCAAGTTGTAGAGTTGATAAATTCTTTGACTCCTCAATAGCCGTCACCTTAGCACGCCACTTCGGATGGAGAGCCTTAAGAAATTTCCTTACAAAATTCTTGCTATAGAAATTCTCATCAAGTGCTTTTAAACTTGTGATGATTGTGTTAAATCTAGCAAAAGCATTATCTATTGATTCCTCTTCCGAAATCGTAAATTGTTCATATTGTTGTACAAGAAGATCTATTTTATTATCTTTGACTTGACTATTACCATGGTGAGTAATTAGTAAAGAATTCCAAATTTCCTTTCCGGTTTTATACATAAAAATTCTTTCATATTCTTTGCGTGGTAACGCATTATAAATCATCATTTTAGCCTCATTATTTTTAGCAAGTTTCTTTTTCAAATCATCGTTTTGTTTTTCAAAAGGTACAATTTCATCCCTTTTAGTTTCGGGATTATTTTGTATAGGAGGAAAATAACCATTAGTAATAACATGCCAAAGATCTAGATCTTTTGATTTCACATAAGTTTCGAATCAATTTTTCCAATAAAGAAAATCATCACTTTCAAATAGTGGTGGTCTTTGCATGGATTGCCCTTCTAAATATTTTTCATATTCCATAGATCGTTTCAAGTTTTAAAATACAGTTTATTTTAAAAAATCTTGTTTAACGTAGCTCTGATGCCAATTGTGGAAAACTAGGAAGGGGGGGGGGGGTTGAATAGTTTTACGTCGTTTTAGATTATAAAAAGTTTATTTTCTAAAACTTCGATTCTAGTTTATGTGAATATCAACACTTACACTAATGCAACTATGATTCCATGTAATCAACCATAAGTACATAGGTTTGATAATAAATCAAACTTAGACCCTCATGTTCCTAGGGGGTCGGCTGAACCACTGATAACCCTTAGGCTTTGTGGTTTTACCGTTTAGGTACTTTATATAGTTGTCCCAGATAAATATATACACACTGGATAATTACCGTTATAGCCCCTATCAGAATATTACCATATTCTCATTTACTCATCATTTACACTTCATTTCGTCACTCTTTTCTCATTACCAACTTGCTTGTGTGTACCGTGTGGCCCATCGACATTTCTATGATTACGAGTTGTGAAAAGATGTTCTTTGCACACTAATCCTTTCATTTAATACTCGTTCAACCAGAATATGCCCATTTATAAAACGGGTTAGACACACTGGCTTTTTTTCCCAAATCCTTTTTTACTCAACCCAAACCTGTTTAACTTCATGTCGGGTTCATGTCATTTATCGTGTCGTGTCGAGAAATGTCACCCTAGTTTACATATAGCTTGAGCACCAAAATTTTTATAAGTACTCTAAACTAGAAATAAACTATAGTGGGTGTTTGTTTAAGTTTAAATGTGGGCTTATTAGCTTATTTGCTTTCGGCTTACATTTTATAAACTCCACTTTTCTGGCATAGCATAAGAATTTTGGGCTTATATAACTTTGCAGTATCATAATAAGCTTAAATAAACACATAAGGCTATGCACACTCGATCGGTCAAGGTGATCGGTCGACTGATATCTTGATCGATCGAGGTCAATGTGGAGAAAAGGTCGTCGTCAATCTTCGGTCGAAGATTTGGGGAGAAGGGTCGAAATTTCGACCGATTTTCACAAACACAAAAATCCAAAAAATCTTACCGTTTCATAAAAATAAATAAATAAATAAATAACTTTTTTTTATACTTTAACACTTTACAACCATATAAATACCAACCTCAAACACACTTCTAAACACACAATTTCAAACACAATTCAAACGACTTCTCATCCATATTCATCATGTCAAAAAAAAAATACTCCCACATCAAAAAATCGACGATCCCGACTGCACCAAAATACACTGCATTTGAATTTCTTGCCTAATTCAAATTTTGAATTAACCGGCATAACACAACCAAACAATCAGGTATTCGATTTTGTCCACCCGCTTTTGAATATCCAACACGATTACCACAACCGAATTAAAATCAAAACCCGTTTTACGTTAATCGTCTGTATGTCCCACCGTATCGTCCTAATATGGATTTTCACCAAGAACCAAGTGGGTCATCGTATCATCCTAACATGGATTTATCGCAGTCTTCCCAATCGTATGAAACATATTCCCCGCTTCGGGGTGTTAATCTTGATATGGATTTGGAGGAGTATATGGTAGACTATCCAACTCAACAACACTCAACTCAAAACTATACGAGTCAAGATGCTTCGATGGGGCAAGGTCCGGGTCACGGTTCGTACCACAGTTCCATGCCTGTTGGAGAAGGATGATGATGACGATGTCGAAGAGACGTCAGCCGTCAAACCAAAGAAGCCTTCGAGACTTGCTACAAAGGCGAAGGACAAAGGCAAAAAGGCTGAACCAACCAAAAAGAACAAACCATGGACAAAGGTGGAAGAGATCTTGCTTTGTAGAGCTTGGGTTCATGTGTCAAAAAATTCAGAGAGAGGAAACGCTATCAACTGGAATGGGTTTTGGGAGGAGGTGATAACATACTATGAAAATGAAACTGGTTCACAAAGAATGTACGACTCGATCACGACCAAATGGAAGAATTGGATTCATAGTCGTGTTGGTGCATTTTTTGGTATTATGGATAATATCAATGATAATCACGGAAGTGGTGAGGGTGATGCAGACGACCTCTCAAAAGATCTTAGAGAGTACCGTGTGATTTGCGGTCATGAGTTTACATAGGAGGAGTGTTTGAAAATTTTAAGGAATCATGATGGTTGGAAGAATCACGAGATGCTTGCTTTCAGAACGAAGAGTCGGAAGAAATCCAAGTCTTTAGAAACCACCTCGGGATCAATGAAAGGTCCTTAGAATTTCTAAAACGTGGATGATTCTGATGATGAGGAAGAGACTAGAGAATCACGACCACAAGGACGTGACGTAGCCAAGAAGAAATCATCCTCCTCCTCTCGTGATCCACCATCACCATTTGTAAGTTCGTTAGCCCAGACCTTTTTCAAGTTGAAGCCGTCAAAAACGGGGGCAAATAAGGACATGAAATAGTCATACTTAAAGTTGAAGGAAAAAGGGTTGGAGATGAAAAGAGAGAAAATTAAGCTCCAACAACAGTGTTAGTGCAAATATTACGATATTTAAACTTAACGGTTTCTTCAGTTTTAATGATGACAAACATGTAACTTGTAATGCATAACGTAAAACGCGCAAGTTACTTGTAAACAAAAATCATCAATGCATATTTACATCAACACCTCTCAACATCTCAAGTATGCTTCAACAAAGTCGTAGATTTCCATCCCGACGTAAATCACTAAAGGTATGGACAAACAAATTTACTACTTGACAAATGATCAAAGGATTATATTTTCCTAAACTTCACATTTTAATGTGACAAAACATTTTTTCAAAAATATATTTTACAAATTATTTTTGAATTAAAAAGAAATATTTTATTTTGAAAAATCATTTCAAAAATCCCAACAGCTATTTTTCCCCACCCCAAATCAGCTCCAAACTTCCCCAAATAAACTTTCACCACTAAAAACAAAAATAGGAGTGTTTTTGCCCCGAACGGTACCACGGTACCACTAAATTTAGTGGTACCATGTGACAATTAGTGGTGTCGTCCCCCTGTAACGGTCAAATATCTCTTTACCTACAAATAGTGGACCATTTTACACTTCCTACTTGATTTTTTCCAGTCATTTTCTCTGGTCTAATCCCTTTTTATTTAGATCACTTTCTTTGATCATTTAGAGAGTCTTAGTTTGTTTTAGAGTGATCCAATCATCCCTTCAAGTGATCACCTTCGTTCCTCTTCTAGTCCAAGAGAAAAACACAAAGTATCAAGAAGATACAAAGTGTTAGAGCATTGAGTAGTGCACTTGCATTACTTGTTGTAAGCTTTTTGTATCTTGATCTAAATCAAGTAGTCATAATCTTTGTTTACTCTTGTGAGTGTGGATCATTGTGATCTTGTTGAGATCTTGGAGATCTCTTGTAGCTAGTGAGCTTGTGTGTTGATCAAGTGGATCAAGGGTAGATTGGGTAGATCGTGTATGGTGTGTTGATTGTGTGATTAGTAAGGATCGGGTAGATCGTGATTGGATCGGGTAGATCGTGATAGATTGGTACTAGCTAAGATTAGTACTCGACATTTAGCTTAGTGTCGGAAAATAATGTAAGCGACGTTGTATGGTTTTCTCCGCCGAGAATGGAGCTTGTTGATTAGTCAAGTAACTCTCGAGTTGGGTACTCGGGGAGTGGAGTAGGGCGAAGAGGAGCTTCATGACCGAACCACAATAAATCGCCGTGTCCGGGTTTGCGTTTTCTTTACTTATTTCTTTACATTCATATTCGCATTTACCGCTTTACATCTATATCTTGCGTAGCATTTATACTTGTGTGGTTTGTTGATTATATTGTGTTTGTTATGCTTTGTGTCATGGCATGCTATTTACAATATGTCTAAGTTTGTGTTGTTGATACATACTTTACTTGATGCTTTATATTATCTCTAGTTCTTGTAAGACTAGTGTTGACATTTTTCATATTATATCACACTTGATCGGGTGTTTAATACAAAACTTTTTAAAATTTCAAACAGAAACGTATTCACCCCCCCCCCCCCCTCTCTACGGTTTCCACAATTGGTATCAGAGCCACGTCACTCAATTTTAAAACAAATGGTTTTCAAAATTGAGTACGATCCATGTATCAAATTGCCCATGAAGTTGGATAAAATATGAAAAGTATTTACTTGCTTAATACTTACAAGTTTTGTTGTTAAGTATATTTTCTCATATTAGCTTGAAGGTTTTCTTAAACCCGGTATCTAGTTTATTAAGTTTTACATCTTTTCGTTACATCAAATACTTGTTTGTGATGAGACAATTGGTTTCTGTCAAAAATGTAACATCAGGTCATGGCGCCGTTAAATACAACAGACGATACCACTAAATACGGACGATACCACTAAATTTAACGGTACCTTCGTCTATTTTTCAGAACTAAGAAATTTTCAAAATTTCGTATAAAATCAACCGTAAGTCCATAGAAGTCGTGCCACCTATCGTTTTAAACGTAATTGAGTCTACTTTCATTTAAAAATACTTTTAGAAAATGATTGTAAAGTAAAATTTACAAGAGTCTTTGATTCGTAACAGCTAGTCTTTTCCGGTCATGCCGATTGCGCAAATTTTTTGTCAAATTATAAAGAGAACATCACATGTTGATGTATCTATATTTTCAAAGCGTTAAACTTGATCAAATTTTGAAATGGGATGGAAAATAATTCATTTTCAAATACAATCAAGCTTAGTATACACTATTATACTTGATATACAAAATGACGATAAGTATTTTTATGTGTTAAGCTAAATGGTTATTTGTTTTTCTTTGTGTCTTAGTATTGTTAGTTTATATTTTTGAGTACTTATAGTTATCTTTAGTTGAGCTAATTATAACTATAATCACAAACGTTTTACATGCCTTGTTGCTATGTGTTGATTATTAGTTTTCCGGTTTATACGTCAATAGGACTTAGACTAGATTTCTTGCACTAAGTTGCGTGATTGGTGTTGCATTGCATATAGGCATAGACCACTTTTCTTGAATATGTGTTTGCGACATCTTGCATGTTTTAGGATGCTTTAGTAACCTTGTTGCTATGTGTTGAAAGATATTGTCTTACACAATTATTTTTCCAAATGTCTAAGTATAAAAAGTATATCACCTCCAAATACTTAACACTTTCATTAAATCCGTAACATAATCTCTAAAACATCACATCTTCATGTCTTGCTTGACTATGGGCTGTCTAAACAAGATAAAAGATCATATTAATGCATTAGTATTTAAGTAAAAGAAAATGTATTAAACTTGCATTGATCTAACACACATACAAAATATTCTAAACATTTACTATTTTACGTTTGTTGTTTAAAAATAGTTAAGATAATTATTTTTATACTAATGACAAGTTGAAAAACTAAGAATATTATTCTTAATAATATAAATAGTTTTTCACAAATAAAATAAATGACAATATCGAAGTAGTAACTTAATATGTCATTAACTTCACACATACTACTAGTATTAAAATAAATGGATAACATTCCCTAAATTTTTATTTTGTTTTTAAAAGGAGTGACCGTGAGGGTCAAGAAAGATTTCGAGTAAATATCAATTCATTATTCAAATTATGATTGATGTCATCATCGAATCTAATTGACAAGTTTTCGAGTATGGACATGAAATTAGAGTCATTATTTGTCTAGCTTCAAGATAACATCAAAATATAACAAAATATATTATCTTGAATCTACATACTCAATCATACTCTGTTGTTATGAGAATAATGACGTCCTCTCAAGACAAAAATAATATGCATCGGATCATAACTCACACTTGTGTTGAAGGTGTCATATTGAGTCTTCTTGTCCAATGGTTGTGTTCCAAACATTAAACTAATATGTTTAAAATATGCATAAAATACACAACTAAGTAGGATTGACAACTTGGATGTTTCATCCGAAATATTCAATTAATTTATTTTGCAATGCAATTAGTAAATGTGTCATTTTCGAAAAACCAAACACGAGCAAACAAGCAACATATGTAAACTTTGCCCATGAACGAATCAACACTCAAAATCACATGTCATGTAAAAGTGTCACACATAATATGTTATTAACTATTATGTAAGTCATCAATCTTTCAAAATATCACATGTATTTCTCTTATCAAAAGATTGACAAATGATAACTTATATCCTATGCATCTTATTTTCTTTGTAACATGAATGGTGATGAAGCGAAAAGTGTACCGCTTTTAGGGGGTCATTTAAGCCCAAAGACGAGATTATTTGATCAAATATTGTCCTAAATCGTTCCTTTTGTCATTTTAGGTATTTTGAGAAGAAATTTGGAAAAGGAAGCATTTTGGACATTTTTTTAGCGAAAAAGTGAAGAAAACGGCAAAGTCTCTAAATCAAGCAGGAAACAGTGCTTGACGGCGTCACGTATCAGATGTGACGGCGTCACATTATTGCAAAGAGGTGGATACTTTTACACTTGACGGGCCAGAAAGTTTACAACACATTTACACGTGACGGTGTCACGTGTAATTTCACCAAGGCCGTCACGTTATAAGACAACAAGAGATGTCCCAGAAAACTTTTGAAGGTGACGGCGTCAGGATTTAACCTGACAACGTCAGATGATATAGAGTGACGACGTCAGGAAGAAGGCTTACACAAGAAGAAACCTTAGTGAAACCGTCACATATTGACCAAGGCAATCAAAACTTGCGCGCGAAGTAGCTGATTTTGTTTTGGCCATATCTTTTGCATACGAACTCAGATTTAGGTGATTCAAAAGCCCACGTGAAGAGGACGAAAAGATCTTCGATTTGGTGAAAAGATGGTCGTGATGCTGTCAAGTGTTAGGTCTGACGCCGTCAGATCAGGCCGAGGCAGAAAACAGCCTATAAATACAACATCATAACTTCATATTGGTAAGCCCCCAACCCTAGGTTCGACTTTAAGGTTAGGGTATGTGTTTTTCCAGCAACTAAGAGGGTTTCAATCACTCCAAAAATATCTTGTATTGGTTTGTTGACTCTATCTTAATTATGTATTTCATTGTTATTGTTGATTGCGCTTCATTCATCATGCTTGGCTAATTCACCTTGTGTCTACTTATGATTGTGTGAAACTTGTATATAATTGATTAGATCTTATTGATTCCTTGTTGATGTTTGTGTCTATCTTCATCAATTAAGGCGTGACACTTCAATAGGTCTAGTTGATTTTAGTTTATAATTCTTGGTTCCTATTGTTTCTTGTTTTGATTGAATGTTTATCGATGTTAGGCTTAAGAAAATTGGCATACTTCCTATTGGTAACTTGCTTGAACGTCTTAAGAAACATGATTGGATGTGTACTACGATTAATTGGTCGTAGTTAATGCATAAGTAACTACTAAGGAGGCCATGTTAGGAGCTAGTAGTCGGCTCGACATAGGAAGAGGTAGAAGCTTATAGAGTTGGGGAAGATCCATACACGGCCCCACGAATGGTATTAAGGAATACAACCCATCAATTAAAACAAGGTTAACATTCAATAGGTAGAATTGGATAGCTAGCAAGGAGTAATACATCATAGGTAGACATGCTTCACTTCCCTTATAGAACCCTAGTTTACTTTTCTTGCACTTTAGTTTAATTGGTAGTTTTTGGGTTAGTTGATTAGCAACTAATTCCGCCCCTCCGTCCAAAACCGAGATTTTACTTGCTTTCAAAATAAAATATAAAAATACAAAAAGAATCATCCCTCATCTCTAGACCTAGTTAGATTAATTTCAATCCTAACGAACACTATTATTTGAGTTGAACGATCAATCTCCCGGTACTTGCCACTATACTATACTACAATGGTCAGGTACACTGCCTGGTGGGGATTGCAAGCTTCTCAAGATCCCTTGAGAGGTAAAACCTTTTGCAAGGTTGCAAAACCACTTTTAGGGGGTCATTTAAGCCCAAAGACGAGATTATTTGATCAAATATTGTCCCAAATCGTTCCTTTTGTCATTTTAGGTACTTTTGAGAAGAAATTTGGAAAATGAAGCATTTTGGATGTTTTTAGAGCGAAAAAGTGAAGAAAACGGAAAAGTCTCCAAATTAAGCTGGAAACAGTGCTTGATGGCATCACGTATCACATGTGACGGCATCACGTTATGGCAAAGAGGTGGATACTTTTACACTTGACGGGCCAGAAAGTTTTCAACACATTTACACATGACGGCGTCACGTGTAATTTCACCAAGGCCGTCACATTATAAGACAACAAGAGACGTCCCAGAAAAATTTTGAAGGTGACGGCGTCAGGATTTAACCTGACGACGTCAGATGATATAGAGTGACGACGTCAGGAAGAAGACTTGCACAAGAAGAAACATTAGTGAAACCGTCACATATTGACCAAGGCAATCACAACTTGCGCGCGAAGTAGCTTATTTTGTTTTGGCCATATCTTTTGCATACGAACTCGGATTTAGGTGATTCAAAAGCCCACGCGAAGAGGACGAAAAGATCTTCTATTTGGTGAAAAAAAATGGTCGTGACACCATCAAGTTTTAGGTCTGACGCCGTCAGATCGGGCCGGGCAGAAAACAACCTATAAATACAACATCATAACTTCATTATTGGTAAGCCCCCAACCCTAGGTCCGATTTTAGAGTTAGGGTAGGTGTTTTTCCAGCAACTTAGAGGGTTTCAATCACTCAAAAAACATCTTGTATTGGTTTGTTGATTCTATCTTAATTATGTCTTTCATTGTTATTGTTGATTGCGCTTCATTCATCATGCTTGGCTAATTCAGCTTGTGTCTACTTATGATTGTGTGAAACTTGTATTTAATTGATTTGATCTTATTGATTCCTTGTTGATGTTTGTGTCTATCTTTATCAATTAAGGCGTGACACTTAAATAGGTCTAGTTGATTTAGTTTATAATTCTTGGTTCCTATTGTTTCTTGTTTTGATTAAATGTTTATCGATGTTAAGCTTAAGAAAACTGGCAGACTTCCTATTGGTAACTTGCTTTAACGTCTTAAGAAACATGATCGGATGTGTACTACGATTAATTGGTTGTATTTAAAGCATAAGTAACTACTAAAGAGGTCATGTTAGAAGCTAGTAGTCGGCTCGACATAGGAAGAGGTAGAAGCTTATAGAGTTGGGGAAGATCATACACGGCCCCACGAATGGTATTAAGGAATACAACCCATCAATTAAAACAAGGTTAACATTCAATAGGTAGAATTGGATAGCTAGCAAGGAGTAATACATCATAGGTAGACATGCTTCACTTCCCTTGTAGAACCCTAGTTTACTTTTCATGCACTTTAGTTTAATTGGTAGTTTTTGGGTTAGTTGATTAGCAACTAATTCCGCCCCTCCTTCCAAAACCGAGATTTTACTTGCTTTCAAAATAAAATATAAAAATACAAAAAGATTCATCCCTCATCTCTATACCTAGTTAGATTAATTTCAATCCTAACGAACACTATTCTTTGAGTTGAACGATCAATCCCCCGGTACTTGCCACTATACTATACTACAACGGTCAGGTACACTGCCTGGTGGGGATTGCAAGCTTCTCAAGATCCCTTGAGAGGTAAAACCTTTTGCAAGGTTGCAAAACCACGCATCAAATGGTTATGTTACAAGAGAATACATTGCATCTTGTTAACAAATATAGGATATTATAGTTGAATAATAACCAAATACAACATGTGTCATTGCATAAACAAGTAAAATTGGTCATACACTAAAATACTTGTTTCACTAAGTATTCGTAAGAGTAATATGTTTCCTCTTAGAAAAGCATATTTATTGAAATATAAAATACATCTCATTTCAAATTTAATACTCACAAGATCTATTGAGGTAAATAACCTTTACTAGATTCTTCTCTCAAGATATGCTAATGAGCATTCTTGAAATACTCTCGATGTAGTAGATTCTACATTGTATCACATTAGAGTATCTCGTGGTTCTAGGAAACCAAATCATGCTAAAATAACATGTAACAACTCAACAAACAAAGTTGTTATCCAAGAGATCATAAAATGCACCATCTCCACCAAATAACCTATAAATCTCAAACACGAAATTTAAACATTTCGTTTGCCTTTGTTAGAAGTTGTGTAAGAAATGTCATCTTCGTAACCGACTTTCGAAATACGGTTAGTTGAGTCATATTAGACCATGTATTAGCGAAATAAGAAAATATCATCTTTGCTATACTTCGATAGGCAAATATAGGAATTTGAATTTTTCTAACATGAAAATGACTACTGGAGAACCTATCGCACTAGAAATTCAATTTGACCTAACGATTGAATTGCTTCTAGGAGAGAAGTTGGGTTCGTGGTATAACCCGTAAAAATGGTCGTTTTTAGCCTGAATTGAGCACCACTAGTGATAGTCTCATACTCATTCTCTAACTTGAAAAAAAAAATTCATTCCTACATTTGACTAGAGACAGTTTACATCGGTGAACTTTATCTCCCAATAGGATTTCATTTTGAACAAGTAGTAATTAGGATACTCCCTAGCAAACCTAGATTACTTGCATCCCACACTATGTTGTTTGACACATAATGGATTAGGTATGCCTATCACTATGAACCCTTAGAAGTCATATAGTCATACACAAGTGTCAAAACCTATAAGTTAAAGTGGTCGCGAAGTTGTCCTAATTCCTGGTCATCACTTCGCCTTCTTCCAAGTAATACACCCTTTTGTTATGGGGAGGTTAGATACAAACCTAGTAGAACTCAGAGTAGGTTTGACAGCTTAAATATTTCATCCGAAATATTCAAGTAAGTTTGACTTGCGATCACGATTGTTAAATTTCATATCCGAAACATCATATCCAAGCCTTTTAACAACATATGTTAAAACGCTCATCCAAAAGCTTAATGCTAACATCAACCTTCGGGTGACAAAGGACTCACGAGTTACTACATAAGTGATTAGTAGTTCCTTTCATCCTCGTGTGAATATACACTCCTTAAGACCAAGTATATTCATCTCCGTTAGTTCCTCCTATCCCCATAGGTTTGTCATCGTGTTCTGTCTTCAAGCTCACCTCATAGATAATGAGGATTGAATTTATCTATTAGCTTTAGGATAGAAAACAAACTATCCCTCTATCTCATCAAGAGTATATTGATACTCTCTTTCTTCCGAATCGTGTCTTCTGACTACTTGAATATTTCACTAGAAATATTGTAGTCAACTTGTGCGTCTCGTCTCATTACTCTTTAAATATTTCACTGTAAATATTAAGTTATTCTTCACATCCCTTGTATAACCACTTAAATATTTCATTGGAAATATTAAAGTCATCCCTTACATCTCGTCTCATGACTTTTTAAATATTTCACTGGAAATATTAAGTCATCCTTGACATCGCTCTAATGACTACCTATATATTTCCTCGGAAATATAAAAGTCATCTCTTCTCGTCTAGTACTACTGTTCATCTCGTAAAAAGAATTTATAGGTATAAATTCTCTCCTCGTATTGAAAAGTCTCACTAATCTATCTTCTGATTCCTCAGCCTTTTCCCTTTCACTTCCGCATGTTACTAAACACATCATATGTTTGGTTACTTCCGTATCCATTATCTTCTCAACTTATCTATACTTTTCAACTTTCGCTCTACACTACCAATGCTTACACATCCCACTCATCTTCCTCACACCTCAAGTGACTAACCGCTAGGATAAGTTGAGATAACCTTTCTTCATCAACATAGATAACCCCACTAGAACTTTATCACTAACCTCACAACCTTGAAGATTTTATCTTCTTAACCCTTAGGATATCTCCACGTGATCACATGCCTCATCATATGAATGTTCTTTGAATATTCACAATGATTGAGAAGAGCTACTTGACTTCAAAGGTGAAGTTTATTGTATGCTATCCACCACTTGTCATGACGTTACTAAGCTCATTGCTTCTGTCAATGTTTGTTTTCCTCTTTATTTTATTTTTATACATCTTGTCCTGATGATCATAGATTAAGGGAGAGCAAAAACACACTCATATAGTCTTTCAACAAACACTCTCAAGAACACACTAATGTAGTTCTTATTCTCTAGAAAACTTCCCTTTAGCTGCCCAGAACTAGGCTGCACAAGAAAATTCGTGACTTCCAGGTCATGGTACCGTTAAATAGGCCACGGTACCGTTAAATTTAATGGTACCGTGCGGCATTTAGTGGTATTGTGCCCCTGTTTGACGAATTTTCATTGTTTTCTATAGATCCCTGCATCCCTAACCTCAAACCTGCAAAATTTTGCAAACTAACATACACCCTAAGATTCCCTCACTACAACATAGGACACTACCACCAACTTTTATTCGAATCCCACAACTCTTACCTATATAAGGCCTCACCATTGCAAGCTTATCTTGCATCTCATCTTCAAACCTTAATTTAACATCATAATACTCAACCCTTATAACTAAACTTCACTCTTGTGAGTGATAGTCTAAAAACCTTCAACCCATCGATCATTACACTCAAACTTTAAAACTATTCCCCACTTTAGATAAGTGACAGTTAGTTTAAAAACCTTCAATCCTCATAATTACACGAAACCTTCATGCACCAAATTATCTCTAACACACAACTAAGATCATCCAAACTACTAATCTAGAACTTCGTTACCTCAACCTCGTTAGAGGTCTCCACCAACAATCCTGTTAGGATCACATGCACATTTTCTTTTTCTCTTTTGAAATATATCATGCATCTCATTGTTAGTGCAAATGATATATTAATCTAAACCATCTTTCCTCACCTTTCTTTAAAGGTCAAAACCAACACTTTCCCATCTTATGGAATCATTTCCATTCACATCTAGGTGCATATTGTTCTCATTTTCAGTTTTTTTTTATCTTCTATTGAGTCTACTTTATGGCATGACTTGTCATAATAGTAATCATTTAGAGTATGTCTTATCAACAAACCATCCTTAACACCAATCATCTTAGATAGATGATTATGTCGTTCAAAAGGTTTGTTAGAACTTGCCTTCCTAATGACAGCTTGGAAGAAGTCATTTTGTGTGTTAGTCAACGAGCGAATCTCGTTCTTGTTAGTGTGATTGATTGAACAATTACACCTTAGGTTGTTGGTCGGGTTGTGACACTCAAGTGTCTTTGAATTGCAATATGCATTCATCTTTTTATGTTGCTCTACTTTCTTGGTCTTTCTTTTAGGTTGTGTCACTCACATAGTTTAACCATTGCATGTTTTTCTATATGTATTATATCCCTATAATGTTGCTCCTATACTCTTATATATTATGTTGCACGAAGCTAATCCTTGATGTAGGAAAAGACTTTGTAAGAATTTGATCCATGGATCTGTTAGATACTAAGGTAAATAAATAAGGGGATTCAATCACCATAGGGGAGCATTGAGCTAGGGGGAGCTCGGGAGTGTTTGAATACATAGCACGGAGTCTTTCTAATAGTGGTGGTAGAAGACTTCACTGGGATGATGCAAGCTCGCCTTTTTAGGAAGAAAGGAAAGTAGTGTAATAAGGGGGAGTAGATAGTGAATTCAAGGGAGAGCTCGAGGAGACTACCTTTTTGCTTCGACAAAAGGGGGAGAAGGGAGTGTAAACAGGTAATTTTTATATTTTACTGTGTGTTATGGTTTACATATTTGTCATCATCAAAAAGGAAGAGATTGTTAGTGCAAATATTATGATATTTAAACTTAACGGTTTCTTCGGTTTTAATGATGACAAACATGTAACTTGTGATACATAACGTAAAATGCGCAAGTTACTTGTAAACACAAATCATCTCGATATCTCAAGTATGCTTCAACAAAGTCGTAGATTTCCATCCCAATGTAAATCACTCAAGGTATGAACAAACAAATCTACTACTTGACAAATGATCAAAGGATTACATTTTCCTAAACTTCACATTTTAATGTGACAAAACATTTTTCAAAAATATATTTTACAAATTATTTTTGAATTAAAAAGAAACGCTTTATTTTGAAAAATCATTTCAAAAATCCCAATAGCTATTTTTCCCCACCCCAAATCAGCTCCAAACTTCCCCAAATAAACTTTCACCACTAAAAACAAAAATAGGAGCGTTTTAGTCCCGGACGGTACCACGATACCACTAAATTTAGTGGTACCGTGTGACAATTAGTGGTGTCGTCCCCCTGTAACGGTCAAATTTATCTTTGCCTATAAATAGTGGACCATTTTACACTTCTCACTTGATTTTTTTCAGTCATTTTCTCTGGTCTAATCCCTTTTTATTTAGATCACTTTCTTTGATCATTTAGAGAGTCTTAGTTTGTTTTAGAGTGATCTAATCATCCCTTCAAGTGATCACATTCATTCCTCTTCTAGTCCAAGAGAAGAACACAAAGTATCAAGAAGATACAAAGTGTTAGAGTTATTGAGTAGTGCACTTGCATTACTTGTTGTAAGCTTGTTGTGTCTTGATATACATCAAGTAGTCATAATCTTTGTTTAGTCTTGTGAGTGTGGATCATTGTTATCTTGTTGAGATCTTGGAGATCTCTTGTAGCTAGTGAGCTTCTGTATTGATCAAGTGGATCAAGGGTAGATCGGGTAGATCGTGTATGGTGTGTTGATTGTGTGATTAGTAAGGATCGGGTAGATCGTGAGTGGATCAGGTAGATTGTGTGTTGATCATGTGGATCTTGTAGCTTGTGTGATTTGTGAGGATCGGGTAGATCTTGGTAGATTGGTACTAGCTAAGATTAGTACTCGACATTTAGCTTAGTGTCGGAAAATAATGTAAGCGACGTTGTATGGTTTTCTCCGCCGAGAATGGAGCTTGTTGATTAGTGAAGTAACTCTCGAGTTGGGTACTCGGGGAGTGAAGTAGGGCGAAGAGGAGCTTCGTGACCGATCCACTATAAATCGCCGTGTCCGGGTTTGCGTTTTCTTTACTTATCTCTTTACGTTCATTTTCGCATTTACCGCTTTACATCTATATCTTGCGTAGCATTTATACTTGTGTGGTTTGTTGCTTATATTGTGTTTGTTATGCTTTGTGTCATGGCATGCTATTTACAATATGTCTAAGTTTGTGTTGTTGATACATGCTTTACTTGATGCTTTATATTATCTCTAGTTCTTGTAGACTAGTGTTGACACTTTTCATATTATATCACATTTGATCAGGTGTTTGATACAAAAGTTTTTAAATTTTTAAACGGAAACGTATTAACCCCCCTCTACGGTTTCCACAAACAGCAAATGGCATTTATGGCCCAATCAAAACGGGAGCAAGACTTGATTTTTTACAATACATAAATCAACTCAAATTTGCCTCCACGACAACCACAAGAACTTTTGGATATTAAGGCAACAATCAAAACACACTACAACTTAGATTATTAGTTTAAGTTTTTAATTAGTATTGTAATGTTTAAGATTTTCATTAGTATTGTAATGTTTATTTTTAATGAAGTTTAAATTTATTGTTTAAAATATTTGAATTAAAAAAAAAATAATAAAAAAAATAAAAATAACTTGGTCTGTCGTAACTTGATCGTGTCTTGTTGTCGGATAGAGAAAGCTGATGTGACAACGTCGTCACAACTGTGCCCAGCCTAAACATCAAAATAAGCCGCAAAATTAAGCTTATGAAATATAAGCCGAAACCAAATTAACTCATAAGCCATGTATAAGCTTTAAAGGAGCCGGTTCCAGTGTATGTAGCTATTACTTGAACGGTGGACAAGGTTTCAAATATTTATATAAAATTGTGTTCCAAACTAACCTCATACTCGTACTATTTTTTATTACTACGTAGTACATTATTGCAATCTTACATTCTATAAATATGATACTAAATCAAATTACATGTTAACATAATTCTAATTCTAATCCTTCACACTCTTGGCACAAGTACACCTCATATTAATATAAAATCATTGCCAGAAAAATGGCCATGATGCCTGAACTTGATTTATCAGATTTCACAACCACAACGACTGCTACCACTAGCACTACCAACAGCACCACCACCCCAGAAGAAGATCAGTGTCGTAACTGGGGTGATTGGTCGCCTGTTGTCGACTGGGATGCCTTTTCTGTGCATCCTCATGGAAGCTTTCATGACCTATTTGAGCCGGAAATGGAGGAAGACACAGATAAGACAACTTTTTCCTATTCGGATGATGATCAAAATCTTGTAGCATCTCCTGATGCTATGATGATTGAAGCAGCAGTCGATAGTCAGTCGGAAGATGTAAAAGGGCTAAGGCTTGTTCATTTATTGATGGCAGCTGCGGAGGCCATGACGGGTGATAATATAAACCATGATTTGGCAACTGTGATACTGGTTCGGCTCAAAAGTTTAGTGTCCCCTAACGAGGGCACTAATATGGAGAGACTTGCCGCATATTTCACCGACGCCTTACTTAATTTGCTTGAAAGGGGTGGTGGTGGTGGTTATAAGCAACATCAGTATCTTCACCACCACCGGTCGGATGTCTTGGCCGCTTTCCAGCTTTTACAAGACATGTCACCATACGTAAAATTTGGTCATTTCACAGCCAATCAAGCAATTATCGAATCTGTAACTCATGAACGACGTGTACACATAATTGATTACGATATCATGGAAGGTATTACAGAATTGTAACCTATCTTATTTATTTAGTCACTGTCGGATCTACGTGCAATTATGGATGCCCTATAAAATATCTTATTAAGTACTCGTATTTAATTACATAATTATCAGGTATCCAATGGGCGTCGCTAATGCAAGCATTGATATCGCGTAAAGATGGACCACCAACTCCTCACCTTCGTATAACCGCCCTCTCACGGCCAGGAAGTGGTCGAAAATCAATCTCCACCGTTCAAGAAACCGGCCGTCGTTTAACTGCTTTTGCAGCATCAATAGGCCAACCCTTTTCATTTCACCAATGCAAACTAGATTCGGACGAAACATTCAAACCATCATCCTTAAAATTAGTACGAGGAGAAGCAATCATCGTCAACTGTATGTTACATCTCCCTCATTTCAGCTACAGATCACCGACATCCGTAGCATCATTTCTTAGTGGTTCAAAAACCTTAAATCCGAAACTCATAACTTTAGTAGAAGAAGAGGGTCCTAAAGCTGAAGGTGGGTTTGTAGGTCGGTTTATGGACACATTGCATCATTACTCTGCCTTATATGACTCCTTGGAAGCCGGCTTTCCTATGCAAGGGCGGGCTAGAGCTTTGGTGGAACGTGTGTTTTTAGGACCACGAATTATTGGCTCTTTGGCTCGAGTCTACAGAGATGAAGGTGAATGTGGTTCATGGGGTGATTGGTTATCATCTAGCTCAGAGTTTCATCCGGTTAATATAAGTTTCGCGAATCATTGTCAAGCAAAATTGTTGTTAGGGTTGTTTCATGATGGTTACAGGGCTGAAGAGTGTGCAAGTAATAAGCTTCTTTTGGGGTGGAAATCACGAAGGTTGCTATCGGCTTCAATTTGGTCATATTCCAATTCAGATTGATTTTTTAAGGCATTTTAATCTTTGCGTTCTTTATTTAAATTTCTAAGCTTCTAAATATCGTTTGCGTTCTTTACTTAGGTCAAAGTTAGTTTGCAATGAAAATATAAATAAGATTGTAAATATCGTTTATTGTATGGTTATTATTATTTATCTTTTTAACTTCATGGAACTGGAGAAATTTATTATTGGAAATTTCTAAAACTAGTTAAGGACTTTAAGGTATTACATTGCAATTATAGGTGGCAATTTGTGGATAATAATAATAATAATAATAATAATAATAATAATAATAATAAGCTAATTTGGGAAAATTTATAAAAGATTCAAGCACATTTAGAAAACATTATGATCGTTTTAAAAGAAAAGCTTATAGATATAATATATTTAATTTTTTAAATATAAATAAGGTGTTACATTTGAGGAAATTATTTTATCATTTTGCTTTTTCTAAAGCGATTCGTATAACATACGCACATTTGGCCTGTGCTCGTTTAGTCCGTAGCCCGTATCCATCCGACCCGCCTGTTTTGTCACCTCTACAATAATCAATTTAAATATTTTTACCTAAGCTCCAATCATAAAAGCATTTCATTTTAACCCGTCATATATTAAATTACAAACAAAC
>JARVZY010008146.1:0-20040 GCA_030686995.1 Artemisia argyi | reverse complement strand
AAAGCAACACCAAGTTTTTATATTTTTTATAGCTTTTATAAGTCATAATATAATTTTAGGAATTTTTTCATAATTTTCTAAGTTGATTTAGTATTATTAGTAATTCAAAATAGTTTAATTAGTTTAATTAATATAAATAGTTTTTAATTAATAGAAAATCTATAAAAAGACAAAAACATTTATTTTTATTTTTTATACTTTCTTCAAGTTCATTTTTAAGTTTAGAAATTATTTTTATAAGTTTTTAGTTTAATTTGTAGTATTTATAATTTTTAGTTTGATATAAATTAGTTTTAATTAAATAGTTAAATAGTTTTTAATTAAATAATTAATAACAAATAATAAAATAATCTAAAAAATAATTTTCTTTTTAATTTTATTTTATTTTAAGTTTAAGTTTATAGAATTTTCATTTTTAACCCTTGTAGTTTATTTTTTTTAAAACTCACCTTTTTCTCAGCACGCAATCGCGTCTGATTTTAATTTGGTGTACGTTTATACGTTTTTAGATATCTAGGTTTCACGTAATAACTCTTATAGTTTATCTAAGTTATTTTAAGTTATAAAACCCTAGTTAAATCACACACACACACACTTATTCATATCCCTGTTCACATTCACTGATCACAGATTCGTTAGTAATAAAACATCGCACACCTCGTTGGGACATTACGACCCGGGAAAACACTGTATTCCACGGAAGCATTTGGCTTGATTAGTTTGACTTTACTATTGACCATTCACAAGTGGTTGAGAAATAAAAGATAACTAGTTTAAGGTGAATCATATATATATATATATATATATATATATATATATATATGTATATATCGATTAATTTGTGAATTTGACGGGCTTTTTGATTTTTTGAAGAGATGATTAGGTTTTTGGAATTTTATATGTATTTTAGTTTTGATAATTTTAATTAAAATATGCTTTTCGTTTCATTCATGGGTGTTGATTTTATAATGTTTTAAAAACATGATATTTGGCCGTAAGTACTACTTTTTGTTTAATATATTGCTGATTTTACATGGGTTTTAATTTTTATGCTATAACGTTGATAATTTTATGGATATCTATTTTTTTTTAAACTTTCGTGTGTCTTTTAAATGCTAATATGTACTCATAAGTGTTGATTCTACGCATTTTGAATTATTTGTCGTCAAAGTGGTTCATGATATTTTCGCGTCTTTTAAAGGTTGATATGTGCTCATGGATACCCATTATATATGGTTTATAAGGTAATCTAAGAGGCTGTGATCACAGGCTTTAAATGTTTCTTATAATTTCTGCTAACATGGGATTATGCACATTTAAACTTTGCAGCTATGGCCGATGGATACTCTTTTTCTAATAGTTTACAGGTCTAAGTCATATGAAATGAGACACGTGTGAAGTAGATCGTCACTTTGTTTATGATTAATTGGTAAAGAGTACTAACTTTATATTTGTTATGATGCTTTGATATCCTTTGAAAATTGTATAATTTTTTCTTACACTGCTAGATTGAACATTTCAGTCGTAAGTTGTTGATTGGTGTCTTAAAGATGGTATGGGTTTAAAGGATTTTCGGCATTCGCATTGATATGTGATTTTTGTTGTTCTCTTAATTTTGTTTGTTAGCTTTATTGATGTATAAATTTGGCAGTCATTCTTGACTGGATGAAGTGAATGTGTGAGGCATATGTTGGTGGTGGCAAGAGATTGCGATTGACATAAGACACTGAAAAGGTTTCATTCAATGTGTTAACCGCTTTTGTTTTCTTTGCTATTGCAATTTTGCAGCGTCAAAAAGTACATTGTCTTAAGTAATCCATTTGTCACATATTAAATGTCTTGTTTGACTTTTAAAAATTTTCCATTTCAACTTTCTCCTTAACTATTTTTTGTGTGTTATATAATACTTGATGAAAAATATATGAATCGATGGAGTTTTAAATGTATTTTCTTTGGTATAATTTTAATCAAGTATTATATAACATAAACAAAAATATTTAAGGTTAAAGTTGAAAAAGAAAGACATCAAACGTTAAAACAAGACATTTAATATGGGATGGAGGGAGTATGAGACTATGGTTTATGGTAGTGGTATGTAGATATAATTTTAATATTACTTGCTTGGCTATGATGATTTGGTCACTTGGTGACTGGATGGCATGAAATATAACAATGTTCTAGGTTTGCGGTTCCGAATATTTCCTGACAACCTTTCATGCCTGTTCTGATTTTAGGTCTGTTGCGCAGTCAACAATCCTATGATTCTAACCACCCAAAAATACAAAACCTTAAAGATCGTTGCAACTAAATAAGACCCAATTTATAGGACATATGAAATCCGCAGTGGTTGTTGAGCGGCATTACATTTTTATATCATCTAATGTGGGTTTCTGTTTGTACTTTTTACATATGAACGTCATCCGTATGATGTTGTTTTGGGCAAATCGCAGTCGCTGAGCGAGGACGTAAGTTGTGTATAATTGTAAGTGATGTAAAGTGTTTCTTATTTGGCTGTATGTTCTTATACCTTTTGGATTTCCAAAACTTTTGATTGTCTTTATAGTCTCAGAGTTGAATAAATATATTTTCTTATATCTTAATTCATGTTTAAGGTTGCCTTTGATGTTGTTATCATGGGAAACTTGTGTACGGTGCAACAATTTTTTTTTCTCTACATAGGATAGCAGCAACATAGGTACAAAATTTTATTGTTGACGCTAATACTTTTTGTTATCAGGCTTATGTGTAAGGCAGTACATTTTTTTTCCACATAATCCATAGGATGTTTATGTAAACCTAATTTATATAGTAGTTTGTCTGGCTTTGATGATTTAGTAGCCTATTTAGTTATCATTTTGTAGCGGTAAAAGTATTTAACACATAAAACTGCAACCGTGATTTGAACCCGATACGGTATCTGACCCTAACGATAGATAATTATAATTTTGTAATGGTAAAAAAATCATAACGCATGAAAAGGTGACCGTGGTTTGCTCCCGATACGATATCTGGCCCTAGGGATAGGTATTCTTAGTTCGATTAATTAATACATAGTTCTTTTTTGTATTTAGGCTATCCCAAAAATGGGCATTGGCCATACTAATATTGTACTAAGGAGGATGAAAGAAATAGATTTAAAGACTCTGCATGATGGTTGGAGGCAAATTTACGGTTCGAAGTATGTCCAGATTGATGTGCCAGCTCGAGAGCCCAATGAAACAAGGTGTTTGTTTGGCAGTCTGCTAAGCATCCAAATGTAGAATGGGGCTGGAAAGACATATCTATATAGTGACGTTATCCATCACCATCAACCATTGCTTTAGGGTAATTCAATTTTCGATATACTTTGTATATTGTTTTCGTATATATAATATGGATAATAGTTGCTAGATCATTCTGTTGTCTGAATGATCCTTATATTTGAAAAATCTAAAATTGGAGAATCTGGAGTGTTAAATCATAACGACACCTAATCTCTATTTGAAGACAGTGGAATCCAGATAGGGCATGAAGAAGATATCCAGATGGAGTATGAAGAAGATAATGGTAAGGCGACTAATGACGTAGTTTTGGGAAAGGGAGGAAGAGCGGTGATCCGAACTAGAAACTTCGTATAAATGTTGATTCAGGTGTTGAGCGACACGACCATTATTTTGTGGTTTCAGATACTCTTCCCTTACATTAATAACATGCCCGACATTCACATGGAAAAGATGCACATGCTTGAACCTGAAAATGCACATTTAAATGGTGGTTCATAGCTTTTGTGTTTTATATTATGTTAAAATCTATTATGTTTTGTCATGAATCAAAAGCCTATCAGGATGTCTTAAGGGTTTTGCATTGAAAATCCAAAAATGTTGGCAGAGCTCTCTGTATGTAGACAATACTTTGTTTACAGTTGTGGTTAATGGGGATGCATCAATTTCGATCAACTTATTTGTGTATGGAGTTCGAGAATAAAACCTAATGTAGGCAATTGGACAAGTTTTACGAGTTAAAGAATCTAAAAATATTCAAAACGCGTTGGAGTATTGGATTAAATCTTGAGCTTCACTACGTATAGACTTAAAATTATATCGAATACCCTCAACGCTTCTTTAGATTTTTTGGTTTCGTTACCTCTTAAAGTTTGTGCAATCAAATGCGTTTAGTTTTTTTTTCCAGCAACACATGTTTAGTTGCCGCGACTCTATTTGAATTATAATTATATGTAAAAAAGTTAGTGTTCGATTTGTTTGAAGTAAACTTAATCTAAACATATTTAGTTTCGTGAATCTTTTCAATTCTTATATTTGACAACTTTTCCTTTTTCAGCTTCTTTAATGTTTATTCATTTTTTCTTTCAAAGGTGGTCATTATGTGAACAATACTTAAAATAAATAAACACATTGTAAAACAGTCTCAATAAACATATCTTAAAATACATCTTGGAACACTCAAACCCACCCCCTCCCCCCCCCCCCCCCCCTCTCTCCAAAAAAAAAAAAAAAAAATACCAAACCATTGATTAACAACTAAGGGCGCGTTTGGTTTGTGGGGTTTTAATTGGTTTTGGGTTATAAATCCAAAACTAGTTGTTTGGTTGGTTTTTTGAAAGTTGGGTTTAGTATAGTGTTATAAATATTAGGGGATAGAGAAAAGTAGGGGGGTTAGAGAGGTTTTATAACACATGTGAGGACACATTTTTTTTTACCTCACACATCTTTTTATTAATTCATTATTACTAATATATAAAACTTTTAATTTATATTTTAATATTTAATATATCTTTTAATATTATTTTCTCTCTCCTACATCAAATCAAAATTCAAATCCTAATCTACAACTTTACATTCAAATTCAAATCCTAATCTAAACCCATCCACAAACCAAACGGGCCCTAAAAACTTTGCTGAATATCGGATGATCGACAATAATGATGTTAGGAAACAATTGGCGAAAATTTTAGTGTTTTGCATTTTCGGCAAACGGCTCCGTATTAGTATTTAAAAATAGTTTGTGTTTTTACAAAATGAATTGGATGCGTCTCTAAGATTGGTTGCATTTTTTTTCCTTACGACAATATCCTTTCGTATGTAATATATGCATGTTTGTTAAAACTGTTTGTAGTTATTGTTAAACTTATTTTGCAACCCACTTTTTAAGACACCCATTGAAAAATGATGCTAGGCAGGTTGTTTGAAGTTTGAACCACTCATGGTGCTGTGTCTCTTATAAAGTTTAATTATTATGTCTTTTTTAATATGTTAGACGATTAGCAAAAACAAGATCATTTGTATTTTGGCAAAGTACTAAGTCTCTTAAGATGTCTAATTCTTTTGTTCTTTTTAACATGTTAGGATATTTATCAGATTTAAATTGACTTTGACATAACGCTCGGCAACCAAATTTTTCGTTATAAATACGTAATTGACCATTGGAAAATATGGAAAGTGTGAGATTCCAATCCCACTACAACTTTCTTTTTTACTTTTAATTTTGGCCCCAAAAGATGGAGCAATAGCGCCTTTATATCCCATGAAGGGTCTTTGCCTTAATTATTTTATCTCATTTAAAGGTTGAAATATATGTGACACTATGTGGAAATATAGTATGAAAATTATTATCATACGTACAACAGAACTAAAAGTAAAAAAAATAGGAGATAATATAGATATGCGCGGGCAAGACCGTTGTATACACGTACTCTTTTTAAACGAAACCTACACATCCAACGAGTTTGTATCTATGGTATGTAGTGTGTGCAAATTGATGTGTGTGCGCTCAAAATGAGGATAGAACGTATATCTGTTTATACTTATAGAATTTACAATGTTATCGTGATCAAATGTTATTTTAGAGACGACAATGCATTGGTAGACCATATGAATTATGAGGTCATAAGAATAGATGGCCTCTCTAAGATGAAGAATCGAAGAGCTAAATCAAATGTGTCTCAAATATGACATAAATAATAAAATGTGAGAAGAACGCGCGTCAATTAACAAAAAAGAACGGTAGAACGGGAGAGAAAACCCATTCCAACAAAAACCATAAACAACTTAACGAATAAAGCAATTGTGTGAAAGTAAATCCGAGCAGATTAATCAATTGATACACTAATAAATCATGTTTTTGAGTGAGAGGAAGAAGAAAGTAACTTATTTAAATTACATGTATGCCTTTTAGTTGTTAATTTCAAAATTTAAAAAAAAAAATGTATATTAATATTTACACAACGTATGCTTTCCCTTTCCTCTCCAAATTAGGAGGAAGATTTTCTTAACAAAAATTTCTCCTATCTTTCTTTCCGTTTTCCTTTCCACTCTTAAACAAAAAAGGAAAAAAAATTATATTTTTTTTTTTCCTTTTCCTTTTCCTCTCAGAACTAGGGATGGCAACGGGTCGGGTTCGGAGCGGGGTTTAGTGTACCCGTACCCGCACTCGTTTATAATATCCAAACCCGTATCCGCCCCATTACCCGCCGGATACCCGATTAATATTATCCATCGGGTTTTCGGATTTCCCCGCGGGTTTCGGTTATCCCCAATTAAATATGATATGGACAAAATGACGATATTAATATTAAGTCAACTAAAATCCACCGAAAAAATAAATGAAAACATCATAATATATTCATTTTTTTTAAAGTTAAAGAAAATGAATATCGTATCGAACGACTTAACGCTTTTAAATAATTCATGTACAGAATAATATATGTTATGTAAGGGTGTGTTTGTTTTTTAAAAAAAAGTCTTAGACCTCTTACTCCTTCTTAATCTTACCAGTTAGAGGTGGGCAGACGTTTTGGTTGTTTGTTTTTTTTCTTTTGAGTCAGACCCAGTTAGACATATAACATCTTACTCAGTAAGAGGTGGGGGACTTGTCTTATTGCCTCTTATTCAATAATTGAGATTGAAGACTCGTGTTAATATAATATATTTGATGGTTTATTAACTATGTTATATTTATGATAAAAAGTGTTATTACATATTTACACAAGTTACTTAAATAAATTGCAGAAACGAGCACTTAAAATCATTCGGACAATTGTACAAAAACAAACAACATTATTTCGTTTAGATTTAGACGTTCTACCCACATCTTACTAGTAAGATGTGGTAGTCAGATTCAGACCTAAAACATCTAAATGAAACAAACACACCCTAATAGAGATACTTATATAAAAAAAATATAATGGAAGAAATTATATATAATGTATATATATTCTAGTTAATTATAATATCAATAAAGCGGGTATAGATTCGGGTAAACGGATACGGGTACGGGTAATCGGGCGGGTATTACCAGAACCCGTACCCAAACCCGTACCCAGCTAAAAAATTATATCAATACCCAAACCTGCATCCAAACCCGCCCCCGAACCCGACCCAATCGGTTCGGGTTTCGGTTTTCCCCGTCAGTTTCGGGTACTTTTGCCATCCCTACTCAGAACACATAACTCGAGAACCTAGTGTAAGTGTCCACTTTCTTATGTATGACGCCATTTTCACAATAAAAACTAAATATCAAATTAAAAGGTTGTTTTGTAAGGGTAAAAAAGAAAAATGCGTTATATTTTCTTGCAAGTGTGAGCTACAATTATGAATTAAAAGGTTTGTCTCTTCAAGGTATTGCTTTAGATGATTAAACAAGGAAATTGTATGCTTATTAAATTTAAAAAATCAATTAATAAAAATAATTTATAAGTTTAATAAATACGTATTAAATTTATTTTTATAATTTAAAAGAAAACTTCAACATTAATTCATAATTACTAACCATTGAAAGCACTTGTTTGACAATTTCATAAAATATAGTCATAATTAAATTATTCAAACAATCAGGTACTCTATTTAAAATAGGTTCTTGTAACTTGTGTTGTGTTCTTATAAAAATAAATACATAGGGACTCACATAAAAATACATTTATTTGTATTTTTATGCAATTCTTATACTCCGTATATTTTTTCATGAATCTTTATGTATTTATGTTGTTATTAACTTGTAAACCTAAAGTACAATTTAAAAAAACCCTTTAAAATAAACTTATGTATACTAGTCAGATATGTTCCTTTGCTTATATATGTCCAGCTCACTAGACTATTGCTCAACTTTTGTTCGAAGGCACAATGTTCTCAAGAAGAAAATGCGATTGGGGCCCACTAAAACAATCATGTGACCCATAAAATGCCCATGTATTTGTCTTTATTTACGGAAATAGACACGCGTTAATTACGCCGCCTCTTTTCTTTGTGAAAGTCACGTGCTGACGGCAAAGGCGCGTGGGTCCCTCCAATCTTAACGACTTTTCCTCGTGCCTACAAGTTAATTAAACACGTATGCTAATTCATTAGTTGTCCCTAAACTTAAAATTGGCTTAATTGGACCATCACAAGGCAAATTAGAAGAAGATTCCTAGAGGCACTCGTCTAATACATAATATCTACACGGGTGTGTGTGGTCATTAGTGCTGCAAATGAACCGGACGAGCATTGTCGGATTCTTGTTAATGATTGTACGTTTAATTTTAACCGGATAAATGAAAAAACACGAATGATTAAATGAACAAATTTTCTTGTTTATTATTTGTTCATTTTCGTTCTTTAGCAAATGAGATTGTTCGTGTTCATTAAAAAAGTAAACGAACGTAAACCACCGAACATAGATGAAGATACGAAGACAAACAAAAAAATATACGGAGTACAAAATATTACTCCGTATGTTTTATCATTTATGTGTGTTAATGTGTATAAGTAAATTAAGTTTACACGATATAGGACCACAAACGTACAAACATAAACAAATATTAACGAACGTATAGTCAAACGTTCAAGAACATAAATAAAAGAAAGAGATTTTTATTTATGTTTGTTAATTTAATTAAATAGACACAAAATCTTATGTATATTCGTTCATTTAATAAATAAACACACGTGAACGAATATTTTACCGTAGTGGTTATAGTCACCAAGACTCTCCAATATATGCGTTAAAATATCCAATTTGTTGTTTTGACGTCGAGTTTTATCTTTAACAAAAACAACAAATTTGATATAAGAGCATTTTCAAATGCATAAATCATGATTTTTTTTTTTTTTTTTTTTTTACTATTCTATATAGCTTTTAGAAAAGCTTTTTTCTATATAGCTATTAGAAAAGCTTTTTTCTATTGTAACATAAGGTTTTCCAACAGCTTTTTATAAAATAATTGTCAAACACCAAGCTTTTAGAGCAACTGCAATGCTAAAACCTTTAAAAGCTTTTTAACATTTAATTATATTACTTTTTTAATATCAAAAAGTTATTGTAATTAATGTCTTCCAATTGCTAAAATCTTTAAAAGCTTTAACCGGTTTTAGTTTGCAAAGTCGTTGGCAAAAGCTTTTGGAAAAGTCTATATATGCAATACAAAAAAGTAGGGCTGAGCAAACGGACCGGCCGGACCGGACCGACCGACAAAACCGACCGGACCGAGACCGACCGGACCGGACCGACCACATTCGGTCCGGTCCTCGGTCTAAGCTTTTTGCCAAATTCGGTCTCGGTCCTGTCGGTCCGGTCCGGTCCGGTCCGGACCGACCAAAAACCCGAAAAAACTTGCCTAATTGGACCGGACCGACCGAAGACCGACCGGACCGAGACCGGACCGAGACCGGACCGACCATATTCGGTCCGGTCTCGGTCTATGGTTTTCCGGTTCTCGGTCTTCGGTCCGGTCCGGTCTTGGCCGGTCCGGTCCGGTTTCCGACCGATGATCACCCCTACAAAAAAGTCATTGAAAGACTTTGTCAAATAGTAAAAAGCTTTTATAAAAGCCTTTCAAAAACCTTGCGATGCAGATGCTCTTACAAAAACCTACTAGTGATTAATGATTTATGTCATAAAAGCATTCAATGCAGCTAAGCTAAAAAATATATGAATTAAATGCAAAAAGTCACTAAAGACTTTTTGCATTGTGAATACTTTAAATAACCAAATGACCAAGTTTTACTTTAATGTTGCACCAAATATATTATACATCAATTTAATACCATTTTCTAATGAAAAGCCTTATTTGTTACTCTTAGTGTTTTAAAATAATTGTTAATTTTGACTTTTTAATTTTTTTTTCTTTCGACTTTAACCTAAAGTATTGTTTTTAGTATTATATAATATTTGATGTAAAATATATAAATAATTCAGATTTTAAATGTATTTTTATTGGTATAATTTAATTGAAGTATTATATAATGCAAACAAAAATTTTAAAGTTAAAATTGTAAAAAATAAACTTTAAAAAAGTCAAAACATGACAATTATTTTGAGACGGAAAAAGAATTACTCATTTAGCTTAATATAAAATATTCATTTTGTAATAACATAACTACATACTGTAGTAAAGATTGTTTTGAAATCTTTGGAGCATATGTTTAATACATACATCACATCAAAACCCATATTTGATTTTATTTTCATTTTACATCGATTTGGTTTTTATTTTGGTGTTTACATTTGAGATACTTTAATCGAGCACTTTAAGAATAATTTTGACATTGCATTTTAAAAAGGATTTTTTTAACTTGTGCCATGAGGAACAAGTTAAGCACATCAAAAGGACGGCGGGACTCACGAAAAAGTACGTCCAAATCCACAAAAAGTATACTTTTCAAATAAAAGATGTGGGTCCTGATGTTCTTTTTCATGAGTCCCGACGTTCTTTTAGTGTGCTTAACTTGTGCCCCTATTACACAAGTTAGAAAAAACCCTTTCGATAAAATATACTACCTCCGTCCCAAATTTATTGTCCACTATTGACTTTTTTAGTCTTTCTTCTTCAACTTTGACCTTAAATAATTTTGTGAGTGTTATATAATATTTGATGCAAAATATATAAATGGATTGGGTTTTAAGTGTACTTTTCAATGGTATAATTTTTCATCAAGTATTATATAATAAAAAAAAATATTTATGGTCAAAGTTAAACTAGTTTGACTTTGAAAATTCAAAGTGGACAATAATTTTGGGACGGAGGGAGTACTGCATATGGAAAGTTGGGTTTGTGCTTCGTAGCCGGCAATCACTATTCACTAGGAGTATAGCTAGGAGTCTAGGACTAGAGGTGTAAAACCCGGTTTTTGGGCCAGGCCGGTTTGGTTTCAAAACCGGCTCGGATTGAGTCAAAAGTCAACAAACCGATTTGACCCTAAATAGGATTGGTTTGAAACCGATTTTGGAAAATAAAATGTGGATACAGTTTTTTTTTTTTTTTTTTTAATACTCCTGACTGCAGGGCACCCTTCAATACGAAGTCTTTGTAGTATACTAGTATGCATAAAATGGTGCTTTATTCCAATCAATTTTTTCTAGCCCACCCCTAGTGGCCCAGTCATCAGCTTCCCATAATGTTGACTTGTTGAGCACATTCCCATTGGTTGCATTTTTGGAAATGGAAGTCCTTTGGCTTCATTGTTTTTGGACACTCTTAGGGTACTGGCAACGTTAGTCGGCATCACTCGGCAAACCTCGGCAATACTCGGCATCCACAATGCCAGTGGCTCGGCAAGACCATTTCGGCATCTCCTTCGGTAAGTATTACCGATTCGGTGTAAAGCTTTAGCATTCAATATTTCGACCGTTTGGTTTATTTTAAAAAGAAATAGTTAGGCATCACATTGCCACTAAAAATAAATGGTTAGGCATGATTAGGCATGAAACTAGTTGGATTCATTCTATTGGCTAATTACAATTTAGTTGAGGCATGGTTAGGCAACATTGCCACCACCCTTATAGGTACTTCATCTACCGAAAAGCTACACAAATTATGCATTGTTTAGCTCACTTTCTAAAGTATGGTATGACTTATAGTTGAACAGATTAGCGAATTCTAAGTATACTTCCACAACATGGTGGTGGTTCCAAAAGGATGGAGTATGTGTGGAAATCAGCAGCAGGGTCGAACAATAGGTTAACTCTTTGTTCTCTATTACCCTTTCCATGGGCATACACATTTGTTTGAATCGAGTATGGTTGTCCAGTCCTGTTGCCCAAGAATTCAACCTATAACATAACATAGAAAAATAATGCTGCTGTTTATAACGTTTTAAAAAAACCCGAAATCGATTTCAAAAACCGGTTTTCAGAACCGGTCCGGTTTAAACCGGTTTCAAACAAGTCGAGAGAAAAAAAGTGTAAAACGATTTAGAGACCGGCGGTTCGGTTCTACTAAAACCGGTTTTCTCTAAACTGATTTTTAGTTTTTTAGGCGGATCGAATCAGTTTTCAGTTTTTTTTTTAACGTCTAACTAGGACAATGTCTAGTGTCAGGTGCTCGAATAAGTTCTACTTTAAAAGTTCAAGCAAAAGCTCTTCATTTGGCTCCGAGTCATGCAATTGGTAGAGATCATTTTCATGATATTTTCGAGAAAAATTAGTTACATCTATACTACTCCCTCCGTCCCATATTAAGTGTCCATATTCCATTTGCACAAAATTTTAGGAAATCCCACTAACTACACTCTCCACCAATCAAATATCATCTTTACCCACTAAAGTTTATTCTCATTGGTTGAAATACAACATGGACACTTAATTTGGGACATTCCAAGATTCCATTGTGGACACTTATTATGGGACGGAGGGAGTACTATATAATGTATTTGGGACTATTCTATAATTAGAAAGGCTTAAAAATTCAGATTTTTACTTTCTAATTATGGAAACAACCACCCCTAACAATCACTCTAACAATTTATAACCAAATCAACAACCACCCCCAACAATTTATAACCACTTCAACAACCACCCCAACAACCACTTTCCACCACCCCAACTCCCTCCTCTTCACCCCAATAATCTGCCCCCGCATCGCGCGGGCACCTTTCTAGTATTCTTAAAAGGCACTTTACAAATTGAGTCTATTTTTAGAAATATTATCTAACGCAGTAGATTTCAATGTATGTTACTGGTATTTTGTTAAGTGTCTCGACGGTCTCATGGTAATTCACATCGTAACCATTTTAACCAAAAATATACGAATAAGTTTGTGTGAGAAGCTCCTTAAACAAATGGTTATGGGTTTAAGTCTTGCTTATGATGTCTGGGATAGATCTGTGGTGTAAATGTCGTGATACAAAAGAAAAAAAATGAGTTCCTGTATCATGTTTATATAAGAAGTCCTTGTGTATATATAAATACTCTTACGATATGTAAAGTTTACTACTAATGATTACGATTACGTACATTACACATATAAGTAGTGATGCACAAAAGAAGTACTTTGATAAAGCATAAACCATCATTGTCAAGAAACCTTAATTATAGGAATACGAAAACAATCATTACTTGTATAAACATGTTACTCCTATAAACTTCCTTCAAGGGTTAACCTTGATAGAAAAGGTGTTGATGTTGGTTCGGTTCTATGCCCCATATGTTTTGATGATGTAGAATCGGTTAATTGTTTATTTTTCTCTTGTGAGTTGGCTAAACTCTTGTGGGATTTATTGGCTAAGTGGTGGGAGTTAAATATTCCGGTTTGCGCTAATATTGTGGACTGTGGAGTGGTATGCTTGGTTGGATTCACTTCACGCCCCGGCCCTGCCAATGTCATTACGTTTCTTGAAAGGGTTGGTGGTACTCTCTTATGGTCTATTTGGAGCTTTCGTAATCGTTTGTTTTCTCTTCCTCTTCCCCTAAAAAGGCTCTTCTATGGGATTCTATAGTTTCGCAGTCCTATTTATGGATTTCTTCTAGAAATTCTAAGCTTAAGTTTAGTTGGCTAGATTGGTTAAAAAACCCTATTATGTATATTTCTTTGTAATTTTCTAGCTTCGGCTGGCTCGTTATAAAATGCCGCCGTTCTAAAAAAAAAAAAAAAAAAGTGTGCGTAGTCATGGTGCTCTTTTTGTGGTATCTTTCTTATGACAGAGTTCTACTCGCGATATCTTTGTATGTTTTGTCTATATCTGATAAACCGAGGGTTTGATATTCGTAGAAGCATTGATACATAATATCGTTGATTGGTTTACATATACTCCATAACCGCCTCACCACATTTAAAAATTACGTAATAGCCAACATTTGACTGATGAAGTTTATATAATATGAGTTTAAAGCTGTATATATCTGACATAATTACAAGTTTTTTTTAGATCTAATAAAAACAAACACCACCTTGAAGAAACATTAAAGCATCCAAAAAAAGAACAAAATAATTAAATTAGGTTTAATTAGCTTGCCAAAACAACACTAATTAAGGACAAATAAGTTATAACTTGATACGTCAATTGTGAAATGCTTAAGTTGAGTTGTTAGTTATGTACGTGAGTACATCCCACATGCATATACTTCCAAATAAAGGAATTATTTTCACATAATCAAAATCTTGTAATTATACCTAACTCTTGCATAGTACTCGTATTATTAACATCTCAATATCATAGTTTTAGAAGATCGCACAGCCGGCAATGGATAGAGGAGCCACGTGGCGGACAAATTAAAGTAAAGTAGTGTGTTTTCTAGTTGTCGTTGCTCTTTGGACTCGTAGCTAACTCAAATAATTTAGTGCGGGTAAAATCGGTTGAAATTCAACATTAAGTTTGTAAACTTTATATTAAAATTATATCATTAACGTAGTATTCAATTCTTGGTCAAACTCAAACCAAATAAATCCAGATGCGAATTTTTGTTTATTTTGATGTCTACTTCAGTTTCTGCCTGCCAAACTCCACTCAGCTGTGAGTGATGAACACATATATTGAGTAAAAGACATAACAAGTGACAATAATGATTACAGTATTTTTTTAATACACGTAGTTATTTTTTTAAATACAAGTGTTTCTATTTAGTGAAATGACAAGTGTTTTTGAGTATAGTAAAAGTAAAATAAAAGCCAATAACATAACCCTATCTCAATAAGCTTTGGTCCATGAGGGATCAACATGTGGTTTGCGTGTCAAAAATGACTTTTGTTTCCATCTTACTCAGTAAAAGTGACTTTGTTGGTTAGTAAATAATAACTTGTTACTACTAGCTTAAACTCAACCAACCTTACTTTATGCATACTTTTTATTTCTTTCCGTCACATATCGCTTAGGCTGGTTGTTGAACAACCAAATATTAGATACGCAACATTTTTTATTTATTTAACATGTGGTTTTGAGTCTTTTGACGGATGGACAATTAATTTACAAAAAAAACAAGTCAGATTATTGTCTTTTTGTTATTTTAAAGGTGTATCTATGAAAGCATGCATCTCGGTCATCCAATATTCGTAGACGTGTTAGTGAGCATAGTTTCTTAAGATAAACTTGAGCTCGAGCTCGAGCTCAAGCTAATCAAGCTTGATCCAACCTTGAACTCTTGAACACATAAGTATTTAAGTTGGTCGTTCTAAAAAACAAGTCTTTTTTAAGTTTAGTCTAAAAACATGTAGCTTGTTTCATTGCCTTCTAACAAAACTCATACAAATTCAGATAATTCAAGTAACGGGCCAATTAGGCCTGCTTTCTAAAATTTTGGGCTCCTACAAAACAATTCTAATCAGTGTTAGTACACGAATTGACAAACCCCCAATATAACATTACTTGTGCAAGATGTCAAGTACAGCATAATATGATATCAGTAAGGGTATGGAGATAAATGTGCCAAAGATGACCCTGAAAAATAAGATAGCACAATTGAGAGAAACAATTGTAAGTAGTAAATTGGTACAAGATAAGAAGTAAAATAGATGAAGAATAGTCATAAACTAGCTTCTAGTCGTTTTTATCTTTGCTTAGACTGATTAAATACGTGTCTTCAAATAAATCACAAACCCGAAGTAAAAAAACTTACGCAGTGCTAAGTACATTTGTATGCAGCTTATATTCCTTGGCAAACACGAAAGACGAAATGGCTTGGGGTAGCGCAACCTTTCAACCAAAGAAACGATCGACATAAATAATTATGAGAATCTTAGAACATGATGAGTAGTTTCATTTTTGTATTAAAATGATGATATACTATTATTCAAGTTAAAGATTACCTGAATGATGGAATACAAAGGACATCACCTTGCCAACCCACAATAAGGGAAGTCACAGCCATGGTGCGACCACAAACCTCAGTAACATCCCTAATGCAGTTAAGGCAGCACCACAATCGATTATCTCCTGCTGCAATGCCATGATTAGTCCTTCATCAGTGTCACGTTTAAGCACCTTTGTTCCGTGACTATATATACAAGTTAGAGGTACGAATTGAAAGGAAAGTTCAAACTTAACTAGTAACAAATTTAAAACAATTATTACAAACCAGTCTGCACAAATAGCCATCTAAGGGTGCAATATAGATGTAAATGACTTCACCAAAAGCGATTGCAAAATTCTCACCCATGCAAAACATGGCAATGCCTGCACAAGCTCTAGACATAATTTGTACTGATCCTTCCACAAACCTGAAGTATATTTATACGCAAGCTGTTTAGAGTGTTCAGAAATCAGAATATTCAGCATACCGGATCAAGTTTGTTTGATGATACTGCGTTATAAATCTAAATATATGCATACAAATGAGCTCAATGGACTTATCCATTCAATACAAGTGCCCATGCTAACCCAAATATGCATGCATAAGAGTTAGGGTTGTTAGCAATCTTTAACCCAACCATCTTCAATAAAATCAACAAAGATGGTTTTTTGGTTGTTCCATCCTCATTTGTATTACCTTCTAGATATGTGCTGATTCTTTTGGTGTTTCTGCCAAATCCATCGAGTTTTTGACACTACGAAACTCATACATCATTAATAAAATTATAAATTCCAAATGGTAAACTGAAAAATCGAGGACTGGTTAAGGATGCTAATTTCACCAAAAAGACCCATACATTGCTCCAAGAATTGGCACCCCTACAACAAGTGTGTTATTCAAGCTAGAAAGTGAAAAGCTTGTGATTGACCAAGGATAATTTCCTTTAGTAGTAAACTTAGCCCATAAATTATTGATATGAGGATGGTGACTATACAGACGACATCTGCCACTAGGAAACGATAGTTCATTTTATATGGATTGACACGGGTGGTGAAATCAAATGTATAGAGGCATGGTGAAGTAGCAATTAAGCTGGTTTATTGCATCACAATGGTCCGGCTTAAACATATGCCACCACTTCACTGGGCCGTATCCTAAGATTAGTGCTACATATAGAGTGGGAACATAAACTCGATAACCTTGTAAATGTCATCCCAGCTTATCATTTTTGCCATGTGCGTGTGTTTATTAGTGGAGTTCTTTTATTGTAATCTATACTACTATCTCCGTTCCAAAATTATTGTCCCCCGACAAAAAACACACAATTTAAGAAAATATAATCATTACTGCATTATCTCTTACTTTTTTGCAAAATGTCACTTTTACCCTTATGAAATTTATTAAATCATGAGTTAACTACATTTTTGGTCCTCGTGGTTTACCGGGTATAACAGTTTTGGTCCAAAATTTTGAAATGTAACGGATCTTGTCCAATATCCGCTGACCCGTAACACTTTTGGTCCATCTTTACTATCACCGTCAGTTGACTAATGTTTGACCGTTAATTAAAAGGGTATTTTGGTCTTTTCACACCAAACACCACAAATCACCCCCTCACCCACAACTCACAATCTGTGTTAAAGGGTCCATTCACACACCAAACACCACAAACCAAACTCCCAACATTATCTCTCTCTTTACTTTTATCACCATCAACTAAGACCCCTGCCACAACATCATCACCGAGGGACCACCACCACGACGCCACCACAAAGAAGAAGATGGTGATGATGGATTTTGTGGTAGCGACAGTCGGGAGGGGGAGGGCTAAAGAAGAAGATGAACAAGAAAAAAGGAAGGTGTGAGTTTGTATTCGGTTTGGGTTAAAGAATAAGAAAGAATTGGGTTAAGTGTTTTTGTGTGCGATTTGGGTTAAAGAAGAAGAAGGGTTTTAGTTCTTGATGGGTTTTGGATCTTGAGTTCTTATAGGTTAGAGAATGGGTCACTGAACCATCAATACAAACACCCCCTGCCACGACGTCACCACCACCCCACCACCACCGACTCACGAAACTACCAACCCCACCAAACCATTCTTTTGTTTGGTTTATGGTTCAGAGGATATCACAGCTTTTGCAAGTCAAAAGTTAATGGGTGGTGGCAGTGGTGGTGGTGACAGTGGTGGTGAAGAGGTTGAAGGTGTGATAGGGTGGCAGTGTCACAAGTGGTGGTGGTGGTGGTTGTTGTGCATAGGTCATGGGTGGTTTGGATGCATAGAGATTAGAGAGTTGAGTGCTTGGAATTACTTTGGGTCAAGTATGGTGGTGGTTAATGGTGGTGATGTGCATAGGTCATGGGTGGTTGATGCTGCCTCACCGGAATAATTTTGGGCTTGGGTTTAGGTTTGTACTGCATATGTATATGAAGAAGGGGTGCAAAAGTCATGTTTATGATTGTACAGATCATGTTTGTGTGGTATGTGTTTTTAATATATGTATTTAGAAATAATAATAATAATAATAATAATAAAGGAGAAGAAAAGGGCTTTTTAGTCATTGGACATCATCATCCGAGGGTATTTTAGTCATTTCACGGTTTTTTAACTAGTCAAACTAACGGTCAACAAAAATTGGACCAAAAGTGTTACGGGTCAGCGGATATTGGACAAGATCCGTTACATTTCAAAATTTTGGACCAAAACTGTTATACCCGGTAAACCACGAGGACCAAAAATGTAGTTAACTCTTAAATCATTGAATGATGTTTGTAATTTTTAGAAACATTATGTACAATATGGTAAACTTGCTACATTCTTCACAACCATATTTGGAAGTGGACAATAATTTTGAGACAACCAGAAATGGAAAGAGGGACTATAAATTTGGGACGGAGGGAGTACTTTATAAAAGGTTTAGCACTTTCTAAATAAAGAAGTCTTAAAATTTTTAAGAAAAAAAACATTTCTTTAATAAGAAATCTCTACTACATTATGAAAACTTAAATGTTTTAAATTATAACAACCAAATATTAATCCAACCCATTTAAAGCCAATAAGTGTCTTAAATTCACATATTTGTAACAATCCTTACTTGTAATAACCCATTAAAAGCTTGTAACATCCTGTTGGGTTTATTAATTTGATGAGACAAAACAATCAAGAATGAAACAACATGGATTTAATATGACAAGAAGGAATTCTACAAAAGATGGGGAAGGACTTGCTTGCAAAAGAAGATTTATTTATTAGTCATTCGTAGTAATTTGTAAACCCTAAAGCTATACTATATAAAGAGATCAAGGGTGTAGGGTTTGAAGTACAAGTCTTCCATAATGTAGTCGACTAAAGGGGTGTGTGTGTAACCTAGACGTAAGTTATAAACGTCTAGGGTTAGGGTTAGTGGTTAGTGTTTAAGTTAGTTCAGCCTCAAGATCAAGTTCTTGATCCCTGTTACAAGGTGTGTAACAAGTTCTACCTTGATCAAATAGAATTGGGGCTGTAAATAATATGTTAGAGATGGTGACAAAGAACCTTATTGATAATAATAATAATCTTTATGTTATTCCGCTGTGCTTATTATTATCATTGTACATACTGTTAATCCTAGATCAATGTCTAAACAACATGGAGTCCAAAACGGTCCTAGAACTTATAGAAGATGGTGTTAATGAGTTCTATCAAGTGGTATCAGAGCAAAGGGGGCTCTCGATCTAGGGATCTACAAGGTTTTTCGAAAAAAAGAAGAAAAATTCGTAACTGGTATAATTTTCGTAACCTTTCTACAGGGCTGTTTTCAAACGACGATAACTCCTTCGTTAACCGTTGGATCGGGCTGAAATTTTTACTGGAGGTTCTTAACATAGCAAGGAAGAGTTCCACCGGAGGGATCTTAAATCTAAGCTTTCAGTAAAAAGATAAAAATTGTCGAAGTTTGCTGCTGCAACAGGTGAAATTTTCGGATTTTAGGGTTTATTCTTGGTTGAATTGATTCTCTGAGTTGTTGTTGCTGTTTTCAATCATTCTAATTACCCTAAATAATGTTCATGGCTACGTTGTTCAATCTAAACCCT